>OY987263.1:17214954-17428016 GCA_963920665.1 Straminergon stramineum
CCATTGTAGGACTTCCTACTTTATCCCAAGATCTAAGGTAATAAAAAGGAATGAAGGCAACGCAACAAGGTGGAGAAGGAGAGAGAGGGTCAAGTATTCCAAGGTAATTAAAGGATTCAAGGGAATGACTACACTATATGGATAGCCTAGATTAAGTCACCCCAACTCCATATCCTAGTCCACGTTGGATCCAAGACATTCAATATATTAGCTAGAAATTAGCCAGATCATCATATATGGATTAACACATAAAGGGCCAAGCTGTATGTTGTGATAAAATAGGATTTTGGACAACTTTGTGTGAACGGAATTTTCCTCTTTATTTTTTAAGTTTTCACACAACGTGTGGATGAGGAGTAGTTTTAAGGCCCAACAATTTTCATAATGTTTGAATACATGGTTAAAAAGTTATTGTATGATATGTAGTTTTCATTGCTCGGTGCGCAACCCGGGCATCAAAAGAAACTTCTTTAAAAATCATTTTTTTTAAATAAAAATTTGAAATTGATTTTGAAGATGTACAGATACGTGAAAAGCTTTGAATCATTTCCATTTTGATTTATGAGATGAGAGTTATGAAGAGTTTTAGTTGTGGGTAGTAATGGAATCTTTACTCCAAAATAAATTTTGAAGACCTTTACTTAATTCAATTTTCAATATTTTTGGAAAAAAATAAAAAAGAGCAGTGTAGATTGTTTATTACAACATTTTCACCAGTGGGATTGGCATTTTTCAATTCCATAAATAAATTACTAACAATTTAGTATTTTGAATCATTCTTTACTTCTTTCTATTTACTAGTTTTTTCCTATATGTTATACAATTCCAAATCATCTAAACATTTCCAAGCATGTAGCCAACATGACTTGAAAAATGAATCCAAAGAGTTACAACCATTTTGGACATTTTTTCACAGTGATCTGACCTTCCAAAGTGCAGCTGCCCGGATTCTTGCAGGGCCCAAAAAGGCTTTTTGTCACTTCAAATGCTAATATCTTGCGATCCAAACGGTGGAAATTTCTGAAATTTTTCCCACATCTTCCCAAACTAGCATACTACAAGATCCTACGGTTACATTTGTCCGAAAATGTATTTATTCTAAAATTTGGTACTTGTACTAGAAATGACAGTTTTAGAGCGTTTTTGGTGAAAACATAGTCATATACATTTGGGGGTTAATGACATGAAAGTTATGAGGTTTTTTAGTTTGTTGGCAATTATGGATTTTGTACTTTAAAATAAACTTTGAAGAGCTTTATTTAACTCAATTTTCATTATTTAAAAAATAAAATAAAATCTTAGGATGTAGATCATTTAATACAACATTTCAACAATTGGGATTGGCATTTTGCAATTCCATAACTAAATTCTTCACAATTTTGAATCGGGAATCATTCTTTGGTTCTTTCCTTTTACAATTGTTTTTTGTTTGTTGTACAATTCCAAATGATTTGAAAATTTTCAAGTATATAGGCAACTTTCCTTGAAGACTGAATCCAAAGAAGCACCATCCACCATTTTGGACATTTTTTCATACAAATGTGACCTTGTAAAGTGTTGTTGCTCGTTTTTTCTCGGGGCCAAAAAAATGTGTTTTGTCAATTCAAACACAAATATCTTGCTATCCACATGGTGGAAATTTTTGAAATTTTTTCCACATCTTCTCAAACCAGTATACAAAAAGATCCTATAGTTACAAGTGTATGAAAATGTTTTTTTCCTAAAATTTGGTATTTGTACTAAAAATGGCAATTTTGGAGCTTATTTGGTGAAAACATAGTCAAGGAACTTTAGGGGTTAAGGAGTCAAATAATTGATTTGAGCATACTTCTCCAACAATGAAGTTGGAGTTTTGCATTGACCTCATGTGCTTAATTTATTCTTAGATGCAACCGAATTGAATCCACTAGTACAAGGGTGGTCCTTGGGCAACAATGAATAGTATTAAAATGTGGTGTCTAAGGACAACATTGGCACTAAGTTAGTGCCATATGAATATGGGCTTGGGGAAGATGCCCTAGAACTCTTCTTTAGTGTCTAGAGCCCCTTTATACTACTAACCATTATCTTTTCTTCTTTCATTTCTTTAGGAATTTTCACCTCTATAATAGAACCACCTATTACTATCCACTTAAGCAGTTTGTGCATGATCTGGAGTAGTAGAAGGCATTACTAATTTTTTACCTTGTAGAGAGATAGAAATGATGGGTGTTGTCAAATTTTCATAATTTTTTTCCTCAACTTCAAATTGTTATGAATTTTAGAAGCCAAAAGTTGGCTTGCACCCATCCCCAATACATAGATTCTTCGATCACTACTCATCTAAAGACTAATTTGGCTCTCGAAACGAAGCATATATGTCATAACAATGATGGCTAAAAGATGGTAGGAAACCAAGAATCTAATGGTTACTTATCAATCATCTCTCTATTGAATTTCCCATTACCTACGTATTGACCACTGGGCTTGGCTAGTTATGGGTGGTTCTACCATATTTCTTTTCAACATTCCATCTTGATCTGTTCTAAGTAATAAATCCTAATAAAAATTTCTAGCTAATATAATGAATGTCTTGGATCCAACGTGGACTAGGATATGGAGTTGGGGTGACTTAATCTAGGCTATCCATATAGTGTAGTCATTCCCTTGAATCCTTTAATTACCTTGGAATACTTGACCCTCTCTCTCCTTCTCCACCTTGTTGCGTTGCCTTCATTCCTTTTTATTACCTTAGATCTTGGGATAAAGTAGGAAGTCCTACAATGGGTCATGCTTTAAAAACATTATCTAACATCGAGGTACATATTGCTTTCTTCAATTTACTCGTTATATTTATCAATACACCAACAATGGATATATTAAGGGATGATAGCTTCTAGTGCCATATATGATTCCAACTTCAAAATTCATAACAAATTCCACAAACGTCAAAAAAAATATATGCAAAATGTTAACCAAATTTTAAAATGATAGCACGTTTGTTTCACAAATGGCATTTTTCATTGTAACCTTCTTGTGTGTATGGAAATTAAAAATGAAGCTACTTTACTACAAAATTGCAAACTCTACCACTAATTGTATTTTAGAAAAAATTCACCATGCAGGCAAAACTTTACAAACCCCATCATGTCAATGTAAATTTGGACTAAGGTCAAACCACCCATTCCCAACCAAGGAAGTATACCCAACTTATATGGTGAAGCTATTTCCATTCAAGTCTAGAACAAATTTCCCACCCAAGCTTTGAATGTGTTTTTTCTCCTTTTCAATGTTGGAACTAATAAAGTGATGACACATGTCCCAAAGTGCTTGGGAAGTATTGAGCAAGGAATTAGGAAGGAATGAGTGGGAAAATAGTTCTTCAAAGATCAGAATTGGCTATAGGTTCTCAACGATTTTTGACTCCAAAAATTCAAAGTCATATCAATTTTTGAAATAAAATTACAATTTTTTTTGCAATCCCCATATTTCCTATCAATCTACATGGGAAGGAAAAAATTGCATCCCATCATTCTCTTCATGATCTACAATAGAATTGCTTAACACTACCAAAAAAACACTTGTCCACCATGATTGTAACACAAAAATGACTTCAAAATGACTATTTTGCAACCATTGTGGACAAGAAATGACTTCTACAATCATTTTAGACCACTCATTCATACCCTTCTTTTCTTGTAGTACAAGTGATCAAATGTGGTTGGTTCCACCTTAACCCTTAAAGGACGGATGGTGCCCATGGAAATCATCAAATTTTGAACCGTGTGACATCATCTACTTAAAGGAAAAAAAATATTCATTGGAGGTCAAACTACATGCAAGATCTTCCCTTTTTGCACAAAATTCCAAGGATGAACAATAGCACTTCTGTCCGACGTAGGAAGATTCTTTGTCATCCATCGGACACAAAACGTCCGTGTCGATGTGTAAGGGTTAACTTCCCTTCATGAAATTAGAATTTGAGAGCGCTAACCCAAACCCCTTGACCTAGAGATATTCCTCCTTCCTGTGAGTGTACTTACCCCACTGCAGAGAATCAAGCATTCTCCAGAATTTCAAATCTCAAATCTCCTGGCTGGACTGATCGGGGGCACCCCCCCCACGACGGACGGCTCAGATGCCGTGGCGCCAGCCAGCGGCGTCCTTCCCCTTCCCGAGCGCTAAACCCTAAACCCTAATTCCCCCAGCTTGCAGCTTCGCCCTCCTCGGCAGCAGGCATGGCAGTTCCGTCTTACCCCGCAGCGCTTGCACCCGCAGTTCTCTTGTCCGGTGCAGACGTTGATTCTCCGCTGCCTCGGGACTTCCTTGGCGCCGTAGCTCCAGTAATTGCACCAAAGCTTCATTCTTTCGAGTAGTGCCTTTATTTTCGGTGAGTGGGGGTTTTAGGGGTTTTAAGGAGTGTAAGCAGGTCGAAGCTTTGGTTTTGGGGGGAGGGGCGGTGGAGAGCGATGGCTGGCTCGGAGAGCAAGAAGAAGCGGAAAGAGAAGCCGCGCGAGGAGGATGTGGACGGAGCGACGAAGCAGCAGGTGTTGGGCGACCCTGAGCAGGCGGACACGGACTACTTGATCAAGCCTCAGTCGACGACGCCTCCGCTGGACACCTCGAAGTGGCCAATTCTGCTGAAGAATTACGACAAGCTGAACGTGCGGACGGGTCACTACACTCCTTTGCCGACGGGTCACACTCCGCTGAAGCGTCCGCTGCACGACTACGTGCGGTACGGCGTGATCAACTTGGACAAGCCTGCGAACCCTTCGTCGCACGAGGTGGTGGCTTGGATTCGTCGCATGCTGCGGGTGGACAAGACGGGTCACAGCGGTACTTTGGATCCCAAGGTGACGGGGAGCTTGATTGTGTGCGTGGACCGCGCGACGCGTCTGGTGAAGGCGCAGCAGGGCGCGGGCAAGGAGTACGTGTGCGTGGCGCGTTTGCATTCCGCGGTGGAGTCCGTGGCGAAGGTGGCCCAGGCCATCGAAACCCTAACTGGCGCTCTGTTTCAGCGGCCCCCGCTGATCTCTGCCGTGAAGCGTCAGCTGCGCATTCGCACCATCTACGAGAGCAAGTTGCTGGAGTACGACGCGGAGCGTCACTTGGTGGTGTTCTGGGTGTCTTGCGAGGCCGGGACGTACATTCGGACGCTGTGCGTGCACTTGGGTCTTCTTTTGGGCGTGGGCGGTCACATGCAGGAGCTTCGTAGGGTTAGGTCTGGCATTTTGGGCGAGAAGGACAACCTGGTGACGATGCACGACGTTCTGGACGCGCAGTGGGTGTACGACAACCACAAGGACGAGAGCTACTTGCGTCGCGTGATCATGCCTCTGGAGGTTCTTTTGACGAGCTACAAGCGTTGCGTGGTGAAGGACAGCGCCGTGAACGCTATTTGCTACGGTGCGAAGTTGATGATTCCGGGTCTGTTGAGGTACGAGCAGGGCATCGAGGTGGGCGAGGAAGTGGTTTTGATGACGACGAAGGGAGAGGCCATCGCAATTGGCGTGGCGCAGATGACGACTGCGGTGATGGCGACGTGCGACCACGGCGTGGTGGCGAAGGTGAAGAGAGTGGTGATGGAGAGGGACACGTATCCGCGGAAGTGGGGTCTGGGTCCTCGTGCGAGCACGAAGAAGAAGATGATCAACGACGGTCTTCTGGACAAGCATGGCAAGCCGAACGAGAAGACGCCTGCGGAGTGGCTTCGTGTGCCCGTTTTTGATTCGGCGCCTGCGAAGAAGCCTGAGCGGGTGGAGGAAGCCGCGGAGCCCGTGGAAGCCGCCGCCGCCGTGGAAGGAACTCCTGGCAAGGAGAAGAAGGAGAAGAAGAGCAAAGCGGAGCCGTCGACTCCCGTCGTCGAAGTGGCTGAGAATGGTTCGAAGAGCGAGAAGAAGCGTTCGAAGGAAGCAGGTCTCAGTCCTGTCCAACAAACGCCCGAAGCTTCCCACAAGAAGAAGAAGGCGAAGAAGAGCGATGCGGAGGGCGAGGCCGCCGTCTCGAACGGCGAAGGCACGACGGAGAAGAAGAAGAAGAAGAAGAAGTCCGTGGACGTGGAGATGGAGGACGTTCCCGCTAGTGTAGAGAAGAGTGAGAAGAAGAAGAAGAAGAAATCGTCGGAAGCCGGTCAATAGCGAGTTGATTTATTTTTCTTAGACTTTCTGGTTAGGTTTAACGTTATTTCTCGGTGCAGGATCCAGCTGGCCTTTGAATTTTGGTTCTGGGAATGATGAGGCAATTTTCAGACGGTGCCATCGGCCTGGAATTGAGGGAGTTATCACGAGCGGTGATGTCGATCGTTAGCTTTGAGACGGGGCTTTTTCAGTATGTGTATTTTAGGTACTCGGGAGTCCCTGTTCGTCCCCCTCCACGTGCTGGCCTGGCCTGATGTGCATACACTCCTGTTCCCGCCGGCCTGATATCCCTTGGGGATTGTGTCGGCGGTGGCGGCCCGAGCCTTCGAGCTCTGGTTTTACACTTGGACGTGGTTTGACAGTCTTGAATCTCATTGTGGCGGACGTGGTGAGATTATGATGTGATCAGTCGGCCACTACTTTTTCACAGACACAAACAATTAACGAACCTGTTTAATAAGGTGATTTTGAGCACTTCTTCTTGGTGTGGAGTGAGCTCCGAAGAAGTTTACAGCGATCTGTGTCTGGGAATGGTGTGCATGTTTGCGGGTGTTTGGATTAGGTTGATCTGCCCGTCATGATCTTGTGGATTCTCGAGTATGTACTATAATGGAGTCAGCCGATTCGGGAACTCGTGGTATGGGCACTGGTAGGACTGAGAACTTTGTTGGGTCCTCTGAGGTAATAGCACCCGAAAGCGTGCTTACACAAAATTTCGTCAGATTCTGGAGAGCTTATTCATTTCAGGCTGTATAAGTACGTAAACAGTACATAGCCTATTTGTTTTGGTGTACAGTTCAGTTACATTTATGTTCTAGAATGTTTTCCTGACGTAGAATCTGACGCAATCGGGTACAGGGACGCTTTCGGGTGCTCTTACTTTAGTTGAACTGAAATCGCCTTTTCCCGTGAAGTCTGTATGGTCGTGGTGCATGCGGAAATGGAGGCCGCGTATTTTGCGCTTAATTTTTTTATTTTCGAGTTTTCCCAGGTAATTTGGGCTTTTATCGAAAATATGAATTTGGAATTTGGAATTATTATTGTAGATCATGAAAAACAATTTTAACATCTTTCGCCGGAGACGATTTATGTGCCTTTACCCGGGCTGGTAAGGGTTGGGCACTAGGTACTCGAGTGGAAATTTTTATTGGTATTCCTGGATTGATCTCCGATACTGGGTCATGAATTCAGGACTTCGTTGCAAATGGTGGTTTGTCCTTTCAGTCACAGGTTTTGAGAATTTCCTGAGGTTTGTGTGAAGGTGACTGGAGAGGCCAGCTTTGATGTTCATTGGTTTATGTGAAAATTGCATTGATTGTGGATTTCATTAGTGAAGTTGTGTTTATTGTACCCTTTCAGGATCTTATTTGAAGACTTTAGACTTGCAAGGTTGGTGGGTTTTTTTTCCGGGTTACTTGAGGCTTGACTTGTTCTCTGGATGTTTGCGATTACCGAATTTGTAAGTCAATTTCTGTATCAGCTGCAAGTGTCGTGAAGAAGGGAATCTTAACCATTGTGTCTGATACATTAGTTTGAAATGCTCGCATTCGCATTTTATGGAACTCGGAACTCGGAACCCTTATTCCTATTCACTAAACCTGGAACCTGGAAACCCTAGTACACTAAACCCGAACCTTGTTTGAGTCTTTTGAGGTGCTGGTTGATTGGCCTAGGCTAGTTTCTTCGTTTATCTTCTGTAGTTCGTTCCCTTTCTTGACTTGAGGTCAAAGTTGTCGGCATAAAAAAATTTATGCCTTTTCCAAGGTGTTTAGCTAGCTCGTCAAGAGTGGATCACAGAATGTGTTCATCAGGGATTTTCTTAACTCAGTTTGTTTACTCTTGCAAACTAGAATTATGACAATCTGTTGTTGAATATCAGATTCTTCAGATTTTTGGTAAAAAGTTGTAATTTTCAAAAATTAGAGTTAGTCTCTTTAAATATTGATTGAGATCGGTTGTTTTGCATATTAAAAGAAATTCATTTGAAACTGAACGTCTCAGTAATTTGAGAACCTATTTCAGTAATATTGTTTATGGAGCATCTATTTGGTTATGTTTTTCGAAGAATGGAGGCATTGGTCCACAACTCGGTAAGTTGGTTTCCTGTTACTCAAACTAACCATCTTTCAACCATTCTGTTCTTGTAATTGAAAAACAAATCTGCCATCTAAGGTGGGCACTCCAAAATGCAGCACTGACCCGAAAACAGCCATCTTCACCTGTATGCATCTCCAAAATCAATTATGATTGTGCCTCTATGCAAAACAATGTTTTAGAACCAAACTTTGTTCCTTCATAATTTTTGCATAAAATATCTAAATGCTATGCTCTTTGGTGCATTTGAACCTCCTTTCAAATGACAACAATGGAAATTTGATCTGCCTAAGAAGATTAACTAATAATAGGAAATAGGCATAGTAGCAAAATGTGGCAATCTAAGAGTACCCACCTTATTTAAGTAGATTTGTTGCATACTAGAAATATATTTAGGGCCTATTGAAGAGGAATGGGGCACAAATGGAGTAAATCATCCACATCATTGTTGTAGGACATTATGATATACTAGCTCATTCATATCAATTGTATTGGCTCTAGATCAGAGATAGGAATACTTTGGGCCCATTTGATGCTTGCTTGTACACACAATGATCATGAATGTTTTTGATGGAATAATTGGATGATATTTCTTTAGAATGGAAACATAACAGATTTTGTGAAAATAGTCAAGACATTGAATACTTAATATAATATAAATTACACCCAATAGGTACAGTGATTCTGTTTTGCATTGCCATCTTTACATCGATAAACAAAGTGGAAAGCTTGATTGCATTCAGCAAATTTGTATCAAACTCTATGTGGATCCCCAATTCCCCAACCATCACTCGAATATGAAGTAAGGCCAGTTTGTATAATAGAGGACATGATGGTTAGCATACTTAGGGTTACCTCAACTCTTGGAAGACCTAACAAATAGGCCCTTGATCCCTACCTCGGATGCTGTGTGTGATATGACCCCGGAACAGTTGCTAAACTATGCATGGAATCTGCAACCTGCAGAGGGTCGAAGACTCGAAGGGGCTGATTTCACACCTTTTTTTTTAGTTTTTTCAAATGCACTAGTAAGGGTCTCTATCTTCACTTCGGATAAGATATCATTGCCATTGATACCGTAAAGAATATATGGCAGCCAGTCTTCTCTACTATTATTGTCCCTGCCGTAATAAATTAAATTATCCTGTTCGTTTCCAGTGCAATGGTACTAGTATCCAATGATTCAAAGCTAGGCTTTGGGGAATGATCCAGAACATCGGCTTTGGAGACCTTCATATCAGCTTTGGGTACTTCCGCTCCTTTCAGATCTGCTGCTGCTGCTACCTCAGGTGAACCAACAGGTAATTCCAAGGCAGCATCATAAGAAGCATGCAAGCCAACAAATGCGTAATAAACAATAATCAATGCTGTAAGAGCTCCAAATCTCCAGAACGAATCGCGATCGATAGACCCCATGAGGAAAATATTCGTGCCAATAGAGGCTGCGGGAAGCCAGGGAATCATTGGCACTCCCCATACCTTGGGTGTCCTCACAACCGGAACAAAATACCACATAGACCATGTTGCCGCAAACCAAATCACCCCCAGAATCACCTGGCCAAACAATTTGCAACAACTTGGGAACGTCAGTTGCAACCTACTGAATCGATCAGAAAAAGTTCAAGCCTCTTACATGCACCTCAGCAAATAATGTCGAAGGAACAATGTCTATGACAACCTGATAAATCACCCAAAACGAAATTTTCGGTATCATTCATGAATCTTAATATAAATTGATGGATTTAACGTTGCAGAAGTTGATCGATCACTTACATGACCCACCCACCCATCACTCAAAGCCCAATAAGCTGCTATACCAATGGACGAGCCCACAATAACAAGGATGAGGAAAATCAGAAGCCCTTGCTGTTTCCTTGAAGTCTTCCCGGGCATATAATGTCGACGGACAAGCAACGCCACCGCCACCAGCATGAAAATCGTCAGTGTGCTGATGGAGAGAAGGTTGGACAAGATGCTCAAGCTAGTGAACAACGTGATGGCCGAGGTTAACACCAAGGCCATAATCGTTGCCCTAATGGGCGTCCCCGTGCGTTTATCAATATGTGCAAACCAAGGAGGGATCATATGTGTCCTGGCGATGTGGGTCACGTAACGCGCTTGGCTCACTGTACCCACAAGGAGCACTGTGGTCATGCCTTTGAGAGCTCCCAAAGCGATCAAATACTCTGCCCAGTTCCATCCAATGGACCGAAAGGCATATGAAAAGGGAGCATTGGGATCGATGGCCGTGTACTTCTGCATCAGGCAAAGGGTGAGCGCCATGAGGCAATAGATGGTGGTGACCAGGACCATGGAGCCGACAAGGCCAATGGGTATGTCGCGGGCAGGGTTCTTGGTTTCTTCAGCCAGAGTAGCAACTGCATCAAACCCTAAATAGGCAAAGTAGACAGTGGCAGAAGCAGCAAAGACGCCGCGTATTCCAAAGGGCAAGAAGGGCTCGTAATTTGAAATAGTGGAGTTGGAAAGGCCGGCGACAATGATGAAAGAGATGAGCAACATGTTGATTGTGGAGGCAATCCAGTTCACGGTGGACATGCCTCGTGTGCTGGCTGCTGCAATCAGGCCTGTTATCCAGACCACAACAACAGCAATGGGGTCTAACATGTTGAAGTTTTGGGCAAGGTTGGTATGGATGCGGAGCTCATCTGGATGTTTGTTGATGAGAGTTGCAAAATATGAGGTCCATGCCCTGGCAACGGCTCCAGTCCCCACTGCGTACTCCATCACTACATTTCCTGCGGCTATGAATGCCACAAAGTCTCCCAACTCCACCCTCAGAAATGCAAACGACCCTCCTGCAACTCCAAGCCCCAAATTCAGCCTATGGAAGTTGGAAAATAAGCTCACAAATACTCCACAGATCAAGTTAGACCGTTGGTTGAATCAATGCAGGAATTGATCATGCAGCTAAGCAACTTGGTTTGCAAGTGTGTTGACAATCGAGTGACTATGATGACCTTGCCTGCTGACGGAACTTCCAGAGCAAATTCGGTGTAGATGAAAACTGAAAGCATTGAAGAAAAACCTGCCCCAACGTAGGACAGGAGTATAGCTGGTCCTGCCACTGACCGAGCTTGTTCGCCTGTTATCACAAAGATTCCTGCACCCACCACGGCACCTGCCAAGAATCCGAGAATGCAATCCCCAGGTTGCGTAAGCATTCTCTTAGTCTACTCATGCGAAGGGTAAGATCACAGAAGTTCTGGGCTAGTTTCAGGTTTGGATAAATTCTCAATCATGAGCTTGCGACTAAAATTGCAAGTTAATTTATGTAGCTATTGATGACCAATTCTGTATAGAACTTTTCTGAAACGCCGCAATAGTCTTGTGCATGTCAAGTACATGAAAGTCAGCTTTGAGGGTTCACTTGTAAAGGTAGAGGGTGCTAAAATCATTAGGGATCTGACCTAGTGACCCATGTTACCACCATCGAAATTGCACAATGTTTCTTACATTGAGGTAAAAATTAGTTCCAAGGAGATTTGGCTCTTGTACCCAAAGATCTCTGCACAAATCTCTGCATCTCTCAAAACTCACTCAGGACTAATATTGGTTAACATTCTTAAAACTAGTCACAGAGATAATATCCGGTAGTTTATGGACTAGTTTCATATTGTGATGAACTTTCATGAGTGATCACACAAATTTGCGACTCAAATTCAAATTCCAATTTCTAGGACATATTTTGGGACATAGAAATATGTCCTAGAAAATACATACTTTGACGTTTTAATTTGTAGGTAATAGGAAAAACAATTTTCAACAAAACTAAAAATTGTTCATTTGGGAGGACTTCTTGATGATGAGATTTGAGCAAAAAAATGAGTTCAAAACTATCTCTATTGTTTAGAATTGTGCACGCAAGAAGGGCCTATTTGCACAAACGTGGAGGATATAAAATAATGAATTTTTAGATTCCCTTTGGTAGACACATGTATGCCTACGAAACTAATATGCCATAGAAATTTCAGCTGAGAATCACTAATTTAAACCACTCAATAGTATTAAAAACCTCTAAACGTCAAAGTGTGACAAATTAACAAAATTGACTTTTAAATATAATATGATTTTTAAAAATTTCTGAAAAATAATTGATACAATAACAAGAAAGATATCTAGAAACCTCTTTTTTTGGTTTTGGAATTGAATTCATAATTCAAAAGTTATAGCATTCCAAAATCAAAATGCAATGAAACTGGCAAGGATTTCTTGCAATCACCTTCGACTCAAATTAAGTCAATTTTGTAAAAAAGTGCCATTTGGCATCTAGTGATTGGTGCAAGGTGACATAGACTTGACAAAATTTGACATGGAAATTCTATTTTGGCATTTCTTTGTTGAATCTAACCTACACAAACAATATAAAATTTTGAAGTAACATGCACAAGATTGGGGCAAAAAATTTCTTTCTCCAAGAGTCATATAATGGCCTACATTAACTGTGGAAGAAATTTTAGGCCAAAAAATGGTCTATGGATGACTTTTAAGATTCCTACAAAAATGAAGAATGCTTGTATTGGGCCAAAATTTGGATTATTTTTGGTAAAGTACCTACCTTGGTGATAAGTCTCATCTTCTCAAGATTAATGAAGTTGTAGGCATTAGATTCAATCTTTTCAATCGTTGGCTCACTTCTTCATTGACCCATGAAATCTAAAGGAGTCATTTTTGATCAAAAACACTCAAAACTACCATTTTCACTACAAACAAACAAAAAATGAAAAATTTGTTTCTTTTGCATATCCAACTAGAGGATCTAACACTAGACTAGGATGAGCATGTCCATAAGAAATTTCAAAAACTTCGATTGTATGGATCACAAGATAAAAGGGTTGAAGTGATGAAAATGAGATTTTTTTTGTTCCTAGTATGACTATATAAGGCTCTAAACCCTACCAACTTAAAAACTTTGTCCTACAAATTGTGATTTTAAATTTATCAATTTTGGAAAATTGAGTGGAGAATTCAAGAGAAAAAATTCCCCCACCCCCTATAATTATCATTCTTTAAAAAAAAACTAAATCAAACTATATACAAGACAAAAGAAATCCTATCTAAATTGTTTATTGTTGTAAGGTGGAATTGAAACATACTAATCCTAATAGTGAGGTCAATGTTCTCAAAAGCAAATTGAACCTTTTGCAACTTTTATTTTTGAAAAATTATGGAAATGGGGTTCAAAAACCAATCCAATCCATTATTTTCTCAAGAATTTGCTAAGATTGTTTGCAAAAAAAGAAGATTCTTTAACTTTCACATTACTTTTACAAAAGGAATGAATAAAATCTTCTTACATATTAAACAAAAATATAATATATAAAAAATAAATTGCAAGATTGCACAATGTAGATTATAATTAGTATTTTTTGTCATGCATAATTATTATCATTACATTCTTATATAATACCAATCAAGAATACCAAATTTCAATTTCAAAAAATGAAAACTCTATTTTTGGTGAATTTTTAAAGTCAATTTTTATGATTTTACATAATCATTTATTGAAAACAATTTGTGGTGAATTTTCAAAATTTGTTTGTGGAGCTATGTAGGAAACACCTATATACATATGCAACTAGTCTTGAACTTTGGAGTAAGCATAGAATGGTACAATTTATGAGACAAAATTTAGTCATAGGAATCAAGAATCCTAATTGGCTCTCATTCAAAGTTTGAGAGCTCAACATGGTTGTAGGTTCAATATTTGGTAGTGATAGGTTCATTATGATAGTTTGTTCTAATTTCGCCCCTCTTCTTAACTCCAAAGTGCCTAAGCCTTTCCAAGTGTGTTTTGACTATGAAAAAAGAGCATTGGCTTGTTGTTGTCCTTGATGAAGCAAATTGTGTTTTTTTCGAAATCTAATTGTATAGATGTTAATAGAGCTTGTTTATTAGTAAGCACACCAATTTTGAGTGCAAAATTTCCTAGGAGTTGCGATGATATACCAAGGGAAATGTACATTTTCTATTTTTAGTATGTTGTCTTTGTCCACAATGTTTTAAAAAGTTGCATATAAATATTTTTTGGGATTGGAGGTAATATGAGCAACTTCAAAGAGTATTAGCACACTAAAATGCACTTCCAAAAAATTTAATTTCACATGAGAAAACATCAAACTCATTACACAATCCACCTTGCAATTGTTGAAATGCAATTTTTGTTTTTAAGTAGAAATTGCAAATAGCTTCAAATAAACACTTGCATGTTGAAATTTTCAATGGTGAAAACCATGAAAAGACTTTAAACTTTTCATTGGGACCATTCTCAAAGCAAATGGGTAAGTACAATTTCTTAGATCTCAAATCAAATGAAATTGCCAAGCTTTGCATAAAGCCGGGAAATGAAGTAAAATTAGCAAGCTTTACACTCCACTTTTAGTACACATATGGCTTTGAAGACCTTTCAAGAATTGAATATGTACTTTTCTCAATGAAAAATGAAAGTTTTCCATAGTTAACCCTCAAAACTGCTTGAAAATTTTTTAAAAACAATCACAGGAATTTAACTGCCTGCACAAAAATGGGCCTGAAATTTCAGATCGACCATATATGGTCGTGGAGGCAGTTAGGGGTTAAGACTATCCCTAGCGAGGGTCTGAAATAAACATTAACAAGTTGTAAAATGGATATGTGTAAAGGATTGAATATTTTGTCAGTGATGTCAAAGCGGTTTAACATTTGGCAATTGTTCCTGTATACTTTGCTAGTGGATGGAATAAGAGCCAAGGTGGGTCCATTTTTGAAATGCTTACCTATATTTAAAAAAACTTTTCCCCCACAACTTTGAATGCTAATATTTTTCAATCTATATGGTCAAACTTGATAAAAATAAATTACTACATGACCTCGGACAAGTATAGTACAAGATCCTACGGTTGGAATTTTTAATTTTAACTTTTTTCTTTCTTGAATGAACACAATACAAATGACAGTTTCCAATGATTTTTGTCAAAAAGTAGGCCTTGGCCCTTTTAGGAGTTTAGTTTAGTAAAGGTCGCATTTTGGAACCTTGTCTATTACTTTCTACATGCTATAGTGCTTGTTTTTGGTGAAGCTATATCTTTTTTCAAACTACACATATGTAGGTTTTGCAAGGCCTACGATCAAGAAATAGATACCTAGGGCAAAATTCTTTAAAAAATTTTAAGTAATTAAAAAATGCTCCGAAAAATATGAAACTGCTTGGGTTAGATTCCACATCAACTTTTCTTCAAGTGAAAAATAAGGAAAAATAATTTTGTGCATCTAAGAACCATCAAAAAGGCCAACCAGTCCTTAACCCTTGAATGTGGGTTTGCTAACCGTGGAAATCAACTATTTTGGAACTGTGTGACATCATCCACTTTAGAAAAACCCAAAATATCAATTGGAAGTCAAACTATTGTAGAAGATCTCCCCTTTCCACCCCCACTTCTGAGGATGAATAGTTGCAATTCTGTCCTACACAGGAGAGTTCCTTGTCATTCATCAGACAATAATCGTCTGCCGTGTCATTCAAGGGTTAAATGCACGGTTTATGAGTAGACTACTTTACCTTGTATGAAATGAAAGCCTTTGTAACTAACTTAACCCCTAAATGCCCAAGGCATGTTTGGAGCTCCTTGAAATTTGCTCTAAATTGAATAAAAAGTCAACATTTTCATAAGTTCTACCAATTTCTTTTGAATTGTAATTGTACAAATTCAAACTAGACATGTTAGAGATCACATAGGAAAATAAAACATAACAATATCACTTATGGATTGAAAGATTATAATGTTTGATCATGAGGGTGTAAAAATTGTGAAAAATTTTCAATTCATTTTTTGCATGTCAAGTCTAAAAATTTGGTCACTAAAAAAATATGAGGTTATAGGCCCCAGCATGCACAACCCCAATCAATTTACGGTTTTTCAAAATCTATTCTACAATTTTTTTAAATGAATTTCTAATGTGATTTTGCCTCCAAGATCTAGTGTATTTGAGGCTCATTTTCAAGACCCCTCAACACTACAGGAAGTCAAGATTGCAATGGGCATCCTCGCACTAAATCTTCAATAGAAAAATTATAATCCTTTATTTTTCAGATCAACTTTTTGATCCTAAAACTAGACTTCAAAAAGAATTCTCCAAAAATACAAACTACTAATAATAGCAATTTGGTTGGATTTTACTTAACTTCAAAGTTTTTGAAACACCAGAAATTTGGTGCCTTGGGCATTTAGGGGTTAAATCCCTTGCAGTGTGTTTCTTCAACACACTTGTTTCAAAAGAAAAAAAAAGAAAAAAGTTTTTTTTTTTTGACACAAATGAAACGAAATTTCATTGCAAAGGAGGAGAAATACAAGCTAGCCAGCCACAAGTGTCTTGACTGGAAAAGAAAAAAGTTTGATAGCTTCTACTGTAAACAAATAGTCCAGAAAGAACTGAAGAATGTTCTTAATAGAACAATCCACCAAAGAAGAAAGGAATTTGTTGTAATGTAGGAGGCTCTAAAAGCAACCAGGCATTTAGAAGCGACCATAGAAGCGGCCCTTGTACAGAGCATGTGGTTATTGAAATGGACACCATTTTTTGAGGTAGGAAAATGTGACTACAAGTGCATGATTTTAGGACAGTGAGCAATGCTTTTGGACTATTATTATGTGTGATTCACTAATCATGAATGCATCAATTAATTGTGTATATAGAATTCAAGATGACAATAAGAAAAAAACGATAAATAGAAATTTCAGGGTACAAATTTCTCTTGCTCGATTTAGGACACTTTCCTGAACATAGTGAGCACCCACTTCATCTATTTTTGGACTGATCTGCTCTTTTCGAAGGCACATGATAATTCATTACTGCTAAAGTCTACGAACATTATTAACAACCTACAGACTTTTCACTTTGGAAAATCTTATCTAATTTATTCTAATTTTGAAAATTACAATTTAAATTGCAATTTGTTTATTTTCCATTTCTCTGTCTACCAAAAAAAATTGGAAGTCATTGGACAAACAGTTTCTTCCACATATTTGTTTTTCTCCTTAGATGTGCCATTCTTGAGCCTCCTACCTTAACTTACTTCTCAGATACTGTCGCAAATTTTGTCTATTCATGTGGTGGCAAACCAAAAAGAGATACCAACTTGTACTCAGTACTTGTTTGATAGAGATTTCAATTCCTCCATTTCAAAGCTAAATGACTTGCTCAAGGGAAAAGCCAAAGACTGAAGGAGACAGGAACTACATTGCTTGCTTCATAATGTGATCGAAATTAATGGGCAACCGACCACCACTGCACGGGAATTGAACATCTACAGTTTGGTACTTTACGTCAATTTGAATCTCACATCAATTAGCCGAAAGATGGTTTGTGTTGACAAAGGAAATGATCTACGAAAAGACCCACAAAAAGATCTACATGTATACCACATGATAACGTACATGATTGACTAGCTAGTTAGACCAATTTGTGTGACTGCAGGCTTCTTGTGGGTCATTTTCCTAGTTTATGCTGAGACCAAATTTTCCAAGTTTCTGACAGTAGGCGGAAAGCTATAAAAAAGTGGCATTGATAGTTGAAAGATGATTTGCAAAATTTTGAGGGATTGGGTTTCTGGAACTAGCATGCTATGTCTAGTACACAATAATACTCCCTCTGTCTCCAAATGCTCTTCCCGTTGGATAAAATGTTTGGGATGAAGGCTGAAAATAAAGTTATTTCAAAATATTTTCAAGAAACTGAAGTTGTTGTTATCCATTCACTGAAAGTTCAAGAACAAAAATGATCATTTTTGAGCAACCGGAAGATCATTTTGGGATGGAGGGAATTATACTAACTTATATATATATTCACCTTCTAAAAGCGTTGCAATTCAAAAGTGCACTCCTGTCCTTGCAAAGTGCTGGAAGGAGTTGGAAAATTCAATTTGTAAAACAGCAAAGCACAATCTGTGCAGATTGTGTTGAGATTGTACCCTTAAGAGTAGTAGTTCCCAAATTCCTTTCGACATCCTATGGACATTCTTTTGGTTGTATGGGTCTCTGAGGGACAAAACTCGTATTGTACGTCAACCCAATTTCATATTAACTCTAGAGGGATGCCGTGGACACTTAGTGTCCAATGGATGACAGAAAAATCCTTATATGTAAGACAAAAGTGTAATTGTTCATCTTTGGAATTTTGAGGGAAAAGGGGAGGCGTGGCATAGTAGTTTTTGATCTCCAATGAGTATTCTTGGTGGTTTGTTTTTTTGTTTTTTTTGAAACATACGGCCTTCAAGGGCTACAACAAGACTGACATGACTCCACAAGGCAACCTGGTTCATTTTTACCAGGAATTACACGCCTTGGGTATCACCATCAAGAACAAGTGGAAGAACGAATCCCCTCCCCATGCGAGCAATGTCAGCACGGGGAGTTGAACCGGGAACCTCATGGGTTCCACGGAAGGTCCTTCCCCATGGCCTTCACCCAGGGTAGTTTAAGGTCATTGTGGACCAACTTGGTGTGTTTTTTAAGCAAATGATTCACATAGTACCAAAAAGGATGATTTTCATGGGGATCAACTCAATGTTCTAAGGTTAATAGAGATTGGAGTTTTTTTGGATTTTCTTCTCTTAACCTTGAAAGGACAGAGCCTATAATCTTATTGTCAAATTCTATATCCTTTGTTTTGTACTATGTTCTATTACTTCACTGAATACGAGTGGAAGTTTACAATGTTTAATTTATTGGTTGATTCTTTTTTTAGTGAGATGTATCACATGTCTTCTATAAGTTATAAAAATCTCAAGGTTCCCTCTAAAAATTTGAATTACTCGAAAGATTGAATTTATTTTGAATTTTTGAAGAAATGTGAAGAGATATCCATATCAAATAGAAAACATGCTTAAAAAACATTTTCAAAAATTCCCAAAGGTATATATAATAGTGTATTCTTGTTCATACGGACTTTTGATAGTGTGGTTATTTTAATTCTCTAAATGGTTGCAATGGTAATTTTGAAGCATCCCTCAAGATTCTTGGAATATTGAATGAACCTTTTACCATGTGCAAAAATTGCATAGTGGTAGGTTATGAAACCAATACTTTTCAACCCAATTTCAACCCTTCCAACCCTAATTCTACACTTGAGTTATAGTGATGCTAACCATTTATAGTTTCTACTACATTAGGATGCAATAGAGATTGATCCAGGCCAAAAATAGCGGTTGCAATTAGGCAAGGGATATGCGTATCATAGTAATAAGAATTATTTGTGCTCAAATGCTCATACTTACGCTTTTTAGTGTGGTTGCCTTTAGGATAAAGACAAGGATTACAAATGTTATTATTGCACAACTACAAACATTATAATGAATTGAAAGTATCTTACATTGAAATCAACCTTTCTCCCTGACAGAAATCCTTGCAGTGTATTCTTCAACATGCTTGTGTCAAAATAAAATAAAATATCTATAAATCTATATATCTATATCTCTCTCTCTCTATATATATATAAGATAAACCTGCCTATAACAAGCAGAATGAGTGTTTTGCCTTGTTACAATTAGCAAAAAAACTTAGAGTTTTTTCCATACAAAGACACCTGTGAGAAAAGATGAGAGCATTTGAAATTTTATTTATCTAACAAAGTATGAATTTCTTATGAATTTTTGAAGTGTGATTACCAATTGGCCCCAAAGAGTCTGTAGACCATCTCCAAAACGGCAAAAAGTGTATGCATGATGGCCATCCTACCACCTAAAGCAGTCAAAATATTTCCTAACATAGGTACAATATTTCCTAACATGACTAGAATATGAAGAATTAAAAAAATCACCTGCTTTGATGAATTTACACTGAAAAGATAGAAATTCCTAAAACAAGCATTAATAATTCCATCACCATCACCCAAGCCATGGACTTTGATCAGTAACTAATCTAATGTAGTCCTTATCTTATTTATTAGAGAAAGTTTGTTACTAATTGTTGTAAGACTCTAATGGGTCATTTCCTACGTGCATGTCATGGGTGGTTTACCTGTCATAGGTAGGTTTATCTTATGTATATTACATTGAGTGTAAGTTGTGGTAATTTGAGTTAGCATGGACAAATCAGTTGTAGGCCCTTTTCCAGTACAGTACAGATGATTCTTGTGTACTATCCAATGCAAGTCCAGGCTCATTTGCATCAGTTGCAATTTGCCTGCACCCTGAACCATTGACAACAGCTTCGGAGCTGCATCTCTCTTAGTTCTCTGATTAGTGTAGTGTAAAACAGGCCCCTGCTGTGGATGGAGGGTTGTTATCTTTTCTAGGTGTGTACTTTCTAGGTGTGCCAATGCTTGTGGCCATAGTGGATTTGTCACCTTGGAAAAAAAAGGCCCTAAGGTAGCATGCTGTAAAAGCGACCATGTTCTAAATGTGACCCCTATCTAAGAATGGGTGACATAATCCTTGAAATATCTATTACTGGCAATGATGAGTTAGGTAGGCTTAAATGGTCACTTTCAGAGCATACTACCTTAACCCCTAAAGGACCAAACAGTGTTTTTTGGCAACATAGCGATTTCGGGCAGCTCACTACGAATGGAATTTTTATTTTTTTTCTTTGAAATTTTCACACAATATGTGCCTGAGGAGTAGCTTTAAGACCCAACAATTTTCATAACTTTTGAATGCATGGTCAAAAAGTTATTGTATGATATGTTGTTTTCATTGCTCAGCGGGCAGCCCGGGCAGCAGAAAAAACTTCTTTAAAAATTACTTTTAAAAAAAATAAAAATTTGAAATTTATTTTCTTGATTTATATATACATGTAAAGCTTTGAATCATACCATTTTGATTTGTGAGATGAAAGTTATGAAGAGTTTTAGTTGTGGGTAGTTTGTGGGTAGTAATGGAATCTCTACCCTAAAATAAACTTTGAAGACCTTTATTTAACTCAATTTTCAACATTTTTGGAAAAAAATAAAAAATTTCGGTGTAGATTGTTTATTATAATATTATCACCATTGGGATTGGCATTTTTCAATTCCATAAATAAATTATTAACAATTTAGTATTTTGAATCATTCTCTACTTCTTTCTACTTACTAATTTTTTCCTATATGTTGTACAATTCCAAATGATCTAAAAATTTTCAAGAATGTAGCCAACATTATTTGGAGAATGAATCCAAAGAGTTACAACCATTTTGGACATTTTTTCATAATGATCTGACCTTGTGAAGTGCATCTGCCCGGATTTTCGCAGGGCCAAAAAATGGCTTTTTGTCACTTCAAATGCTAATATCTTGCAATCTACACGGTGGAAATTTCTGAAATTTTTACCACATCTTCCCAAAACAGTTTCATACAAGATCCTATGGTTACATTTGTCCAAAAATGTATTTTTTCTAAAATTTGGTACTTGTACTAGAGATGACAGTTTTGGAGCATTTTTGGTGAAAACATAGTCAAATACCTTTAGGGGTTAACATACTCAAACACAAAATAGGGGCAACTTTTACACCACTGGTTCTAAGGAGACATAGAAAGTGCAAATTTAGGACGGATTTGCTCTCAACTAAGGTAGTCTGCTTTTCAAGCGACCTTTTAAGATCTGATTGCATTTTGGGGGGTAGATAAAATCCTTGAAATGATTTTCACTAAACTTTCTAAAAAAGAAAAATGGAATTGGCATCTAATCCAATTTGTTTCATATTTTTTGGACCTTGGTGGAATTAGTTACTAATTTTTGAAGTTGAAAGACAGTGGTCACTATGAAAACCCACGTCTTGAAATGTACACTTTTGGTATGTTGAAGAAAGCAAGATGTACCTTTGTATTAAAGGTTGTTTTTAGCTAGAGTAGGGACACTTTTAAAGCACCCTACCTTATGCTTTAATTTGCTAACTATCAACTGACATCTAGATCTATGAAACCAATGCAATTTGGATCCCCTTATTGGAAGAAAATTAAATTAACATCAAAAATTTAAATCTTGGAGATTGAGGGCAGTTAATTGTTTATCCCATGAATGCAACTCACTATAAAAAAAAATGCTTTGCTTTTATTTCCACACACTATAAATCTTGCAATAGGCTTCAAAAATGTTATGTACTGAGGAATGTTTACTTAGTATTACCAGGGTTGTGAGTTACTAAAAACACTTTTACAATCAAGCTCTAGCCAAAAATCCCAAAACCACAAGAACTAGTTGTTGTGAACATTTTTACAATTGAATTTTGTGTCAAAAAATTTAATAAAATAAAAAAATGCAAAAAAATTGAAGGAGATTTTTCACTAATTAAAGCTAAGTCAAGAAAATTAAAAAAATTTAAGCACATTTGTTAGTCTAAGCATGGTGAGACTAATGAGAGTGTTTTGAATTTTTTTTTGAGCACGCTCAACCTTAAGTTTCATTGTCATTGACTCTAAAAGTGCCCTAAAAATTTTGGAAAAGAAAGAAAAGAACAAATAGTAGTTGACAATATTTTCTTGAGACAAAATTGAAAGAAATAGAAATAGAAATAATAACAACTATTTAGAATGTTTCTACCATGAACAACTTGCAAAATATTCTTGATTAGGGAGACTAGAAGGACCTTCTACAATGCCACTACACCAAAAATGATTCCTCTTACAATGATCTTCAAATTATAGGCAAATTTTAAATCAATAATTTTATAGTGAAAGGACTCTCCAATCATCGGTTGCAAAGAGTCTTCAACGAGGTCTTCAACCATGAAATTCAAGAATGTTATATGTACTTCAAGTCAAATTTTTCTTGTAAGGAAATAGACAATTAGAGCCTTGCTTTTTTCATAGTGGAGGCATATAAGATTTATTTAGCTATATTTTTACTAGAAAATTATCACCAAAATCCTATCTAAAATTGCCAATGACAAATTAGGCACTTCATTAATTAGGAGAAATGTGAATGAAATCACCTGAAAACATCACAAGCAATTATAAATTTGTCAAATTTTTATGATGCATACAAACAATAGGAAATAAGGTGGATGGATGTACATAAATGATGTCTACATCCATCTTATTTCCTATTTTTTGTAAACTTCAAATGTCTATGGGAGTTCAATGAAAAATATATATTTGGTAAGAATGGACGATCTTACTAATCCATACACATTCCAAGGTGCATAAGGTAGAACAACCCATTGTGGTCAAAAGAGCCCATAGTAGACACCTAGGGAATGGTCCCATTGTGGTTTTTTTCCAGAACCCATCATGGGTTTTATTGGTAAATGAGATATGGGCGACAATCAATGTCTTACTTGACAATAATGGAATGATTAGTTATTGCAATAGGAACTTCTAACTTCTCAATGTAATTTCATTATAGGAAGTGACTTCTTTAGGCCTTCCATATTAGAAATTATTGTGACTACTATAGGTGTGTAAAATGAGCATCATTGATATAAATTTTGTTGGTTTTGGAGTAGTCTAGAGACTCTTTTCGGCTATGATGGGCTGAATACTTCCAAAATTCATAGCAAATTCATACTTTGTCAAAAAAATATAATTTCAAATGCTCTCACTGTTTCTCACACTTGTCTTTATGTGGAAAAAAATTATAAAATTTCAGCAATGGCATGAGTAGAAACTCCTAATTTTGACCACAATGGGTTGTTTTATCTTATTGTAGTACATGAGGTCTTTTTGAGCAATAGTTTGTTCAAAATTGTGAAAATCAATACAATATTTTTTAATAGAAATTAATTATAGTAAAATATTTAGTCTTCCTTTGTTACTTTCTTAGTGGATGAATTATTTTCAATCAATGCTACAAAATCTTGATATAGTGTCTTTGGGGGATGAATGAAGGAGATTTCATTTGCTTTACCATGTTTCATGCATATCCATGGTTGTGATTAGCTCTTAAATGCTCAACCATCTATTCTGTGGATGATGTATGTTTTAAAAAGGAACTAAGGACCAAATAAAGGGTGGCATTTCATGACATTCAGAATAATTTTAATATATCAATGAATCCAAAGAATACTCTACACGAATCAAAGAATTAGATATTTGAAAGAGTTTCTATCATTTATTATAATGTTTGTGGGATTTATGAAGATATTTAATTTTACTAGTTTCATCCAGAGAAGATTGTTTTTTGTGTGGCACAAATCAAATTGAATTAAATGAAAAACTTACACTCTACCCACAAAAGTATAAAATAATCTCCTTTATTCATCCCTCCCAAAGTAGTTGTTGCAATGAAAGTCACTTTAATTTCAGTTTCATCATGCCACAAAAACACAACATCAAATTATCTCATTAGACTGATGATTGCTCAACACTATTTCCTTGACATTTCACACTAATTTTTGTAATCAATAAAATGATGAATGAGATGCCTTCAAGTTTCTATTATGGATTCCAATTGTAGATTTTAAAATTTAAAATATCATCATCATTAAAGAAAATTTTGGATCTTTGCTGGGCTGCTAGAACAAGCTTGAAGGGGATCCAATTCATCAATTGAATTTTTTTCTATACAATGCATTATTCCCCTACCTCTATCTAGTATATTGACATAATTCATGTGAAAACAAAGTCTCATTGGCTACCTCGGAATCAGTCATGAAAGCCAAATGATGTAGTTGTGACAAATATGTCACTATTTTTGACAACAATGATATGGCAAATAACCAAGCATGTCACTATAAAGCAACCCTTGAGAGGCCCAAAATTTTCTATAATATGTACTGATATGGTGTATCTGCAATGTAATTAATTAGAAGGGCAACCTAATGAGAGTATTTAGTGTAGTAGATGAAGGTGGTCTTTAGGCACCAATGAATAGTGATTACGCATGATGCCCAAGGGCCAAATTGGCACCAAAGTAAATCTTGGCCTTAGGCACCATGCTTTGTTACTATTACTTGATGTCCAAAGATCACCCTTTCCACTATACTAATAATGATATTTAGTGTAACCATGGACTAATTGATTTAGAAATGTAGTAAGTTTTTACTTTTGATGAAGATTTTTACCAAGAGCACTTATATCTATAATATTCAAAGAGAGGGATCTTTGTAAAAATAGTTGGTAAAAATGTTTGTCAATAATCAAATTAAAACTGATAACGTATATAAATCAATTAGTGTGGTGAATATGGATGAAAATTTAAATTATTCATCATCTAATATTCTATATATCCATTTGAAAAAGAAAGATAACATAGTTAATTGTAAAGTTTGTGATATGCAAGACTAGGAGTTGGAATTTGAGAAAAATAGAGGTTGCAACTCCTTGGAGCATTGAAATTGGGTTTGATGGAGTTTGTTGTTGTGTTTCTTTAGTTCTATTCTTAGTTAACCCCTCACAGCCCAAGGCTTGAACAAGTCCAAAAACAACATTTCTTTTGAAGTGTTATAGATATAACTTTCACTGAGTTATAGAGATCTCAACCATAAAATCTTGTAGTGAACTTGTTGTAGATTACATGCACCAAATTTGGTGTCATTTGACCGCATAGATTGCAAGATTATAATGTTTTAGTGTTGAAAAAGGATGATGAATTGTTCCTAAAAATACATTTGGAGGCAAAATTTGTTTTCAAAATCTACTCAAACGAAGAAACTTTAAACTATAAAGTGATTCAAAATCAGCATAAAAACACATTGATGAAAAAATTATCATTCAATTGACTCATTGTGTCTGCAAAATGACTTCGAAATGTCATAAAATAGCAAGAAAAGTTGCAAAAAATACATCAAAAACTAAACCTCATTCTACTAAAATGCTTCTCAGTCACTCATAACTTCTTGTATTGATATCAAATTTTATACATACAAACTAGACTAGTATGCGCAACTTTTCCAAAAACAATTATTGGAAACAAACATTGTATGAAGAAGAAACAAGCTGCCAAAGTTTAGTGTAATCCAAAAATGTCGGGATTTAGAGCTTCGAATTGCTCCAAGACATTCAAAACAACCTTGATTGACATGAAAATTCTACCACAATAACTAGACTTCAAGGGGAAGATAACCCAACAAATTTTATTGAAAACGAACTTTGGATGAAGAAAATAGAAGCCCCCGAAGTTGCAGCCATCAAATGCAGTTTGTTGAACTCAAATTGAACTTGTGAACTTCGATTGGCTTCCAAAAATTCAGAAAATCTTGGATTGATATGAAAATTTTACCACACAAACTAGAAGAGAGAACTCAAATTTTCCAGCAAGTTTTATTGAATTTGGACATTGGATGCAAAAGTTACAGCACTTTGAATTTGACCTAAGGACACTTTTGGTCCCCTTGGGTGGTGAAGGGTTAAACCTTCCTCTAATACCATTGTTACAATTGGGGATGTCCTTACAATTAACCCCTAAGTTTCCCAAGCCTCAAATTTGGCCTCCACAAACTGGAAAAATGCCTTTTTTAACTATTATTATATATTTGATGATACGGTGAAATCATTTGTCTATTTCCCCACAGCTCCGGGCCTGTCTCCACTACCGATCAATATGGTCAATTCTTGTGGTCAATTTTTGTGGATCTAGTTCAGGGTGACAGTTAAAATTTTTTTTTTGACACAAATGAAACTCAGGGTGACAGTTTGATTGGAATGAGTTCAGAAAGGATTGGAATCCGGTAGCACGTGCAAGGCGCTCAGGAGTTAATGAGCTCTAACGTGTTAAGAGTGTCAGAAGTAGTTTAGCAGCTTTATCTACTGTGAAAATAATTAAGAATCCAAATATCGCCGCACCCAGGCAAAAATCCCCTGCCGGCTGTATGTAAGTTATCCCAGACATGGGTGTCGACTAGCGAGGATTCCATGTGTTTCACATTGAACTCCCATTCCTGTGAACCCCGTTGCCATTCAGTCACCCTAAACTTCATTTAAAAGCGCCACTAAATGTACACCACTTTGATAAATGCCACTGCCACGTGCCACACTCCCCAGATGAGCACAATCACGTAATGTACTCGAAAGTTGAACTAAAAATAAATAATATTTGACTCTAAGGAAGTTAAGTTATATTGCTTTAACACAACAGTAAATAATTAAGTTAAAGTCGTTGTATCCTTTTCAAGCGGTCCTGGGGTCTACAGTAGAAAGCTTCAAACCTTGAAAAGCAGCACTCTCCGTCACAGTGCTTTTGTGATGCACGATTTCTCGCCGATTGGCTAACTTACATCCCAAAAGATCACGTGGACCATCAGTTTTGGTAAAGGAAATTCTCTTTTTTCTGGGGTCATGATAGCCAGATTACTGCTGTATTTGAAGACACAATAATTACAAGCCTAATTTTACCCAGTTTTGATAAAGATATCACCCAATTATCACATGAGTATTGAAGAAACAACTGGTTCCTTCCCCAAAACGATAAACAAAAACACTGCTCCGTCATCTCTAGCAACTTTCTGTACTGTACTGTACATGGATCCAACCTGGCGCGTGTTTTCTTCTTGCGTTCCTATTTCGATCGGGACATCGGTCTAGCCCCGGGTCTAGCTGCGTGTATCATGCTGCAGGTCGCGGAGTCACTCATTCCTGAATCGGATGATCTTCTCCGGAAGCTCGATCTCCATCTTTTTAATTTGAAGATCAGATTTTACACTAATACTAGCTCCAAACTCCAAACTTTGAATATTCACCACCTACAGTATCATATCACCTCCAAACTTAAATATTCTAAGTATCGATCTGCAAGCTTGCTGGAGTTTGGGACCGTACCGACCTGGAAGTATTCTACCTAAGCTTAGCCGCAACGTGAGCACAATCATGCTTTTTGATGACTCGTCCGTTCTAATATGAATCTTCGGTACGTACGTACTGCGCACGCGGCCACTTTGGACCAAAGTATCTAGCTAGCTTATTGGTGCGTGCAAGTATATATAGCTAACGCTGATTAATTCAAAGGGTGTACGTCTATTTGTTTAAATTTGATTCCTGGTTGAATCATTACTTGTACGGAAGGTTGATACAGCAATAGTTTTTGCTACAGTTTAGGCTACGTGCTCATGCCAAGACTTTCGCGACAAGTTTGCAGCACTTTAATTCGCAATGGTTCGCAATGGACCATAAGTTTTAATTTAGCAAAGTCCGAATTAAACCTCTACAAAACCATTGCAAATAATTGATGGTGTGTACTTTGCAACTCCTGCTGTCGTGAGTACCGAGCGATTTTGGACTCACATTTGCAAGCTGGTGAAGAAGCTGGATAGTAAGTTGGGACTAGTACTCCCCTGTCAGTGAAGATTGAAGCTCTGATTGAAGCTCTGATTGAAGTACATGTGCGCAGGAGTTCAGTTTGCTGGGATTTAAATTAAGATGAATAAGCTTCGGGTGTCGAAGACGCTGGGGATGCTTCATGTTCGTGTGGCATGGAGCGAGCCCTAGGATCGAGCTACCGTAGGATTTGCAATTAATCCTTGAAGCTAGCCGGCCACCGACAACAACTGTTGTTCGTGCTTTAAATTGCTCCGCTGTTTCTGGTGAATGGACGGCGGTATCATGGATTCGGAGTCCAGAACCACCCGCCCTCAGGTTTTGGTCTACCTTCATCCAGTATTGTCATTGCTCAAGCCAGCTAGCTAGGTTGTATATATATACACATATATACTAGTCTTAAGTTTATCTGAGCCACCAGAATTCTGATATATGGAAACAGTAAGTTAAGTACAGGAAGTCCCGCAGTGTCGATCAGTCCATCACCGAGTGGGTAGAACCCGTGCGCATATGTGCACGGGAGACTTTCAGTGGTTTCGATGTCTTGCTCACTAGTCGGGACCGAGCTCGTGCCAGTTCCATGACTAAATTGCAGACAAAGTGTTTGAAACGTGAGATTTGTAATGATATCATTTTGTTGGGCACAGGAGAATCCAAAATTAATGTTCATCTACAGTACGGAATTTTTAAAGATTTCCATTGTCAATGTCTTGCGATGATAGAAGAGGATACACTAGAAATGGGATTTGGACATCAAAAGACGTTTGTTCAGTTTTCATACTGGATTTCTCCTGAGGGGGTGTTGGGCCATGACTGATTGGAAACGAGTACGGTGCACAATTCATGTCTGCAGGTGACGAAGAAGGGCTCGATTAACATTGCAGTGCTGTTAACACTCGCCTACCAAAGCTGCGGAGTGGTGTATGGCGACCTTAGCGTGTCGCCTCTGTACGTCTTCCACGCCACTTTCGTGAAAATTCAGGCAGTGGACGCCATTGAAGTGTACGAAGTTTACGGCGTTTTGAGCTTCGTCTTCTGGACTCTCACTTTGATCCCCCTCGCCAAGTACTGTTTGATCGTTCTCAATGCCCACGACAATGGCGAAGGTACTAGTTACATCCCACCAGTTACTAGCTTTCAGTCAACCTTCCCTGTGGAATTCATGGTCGCAAGGGTTAATTTAGGGCTTAGCTATGCTTGTGTGTGCTGCATTTTGAAGGGTACTGTGTATTTGTTACTATCATCGGCAGTTTTCTGGCAAAGCTTTGTGCAAATGTAGGCCTGTCCTAGTTTTCTAAGGAATGATTTGATCTCCATTTGTTCAAGAAAGATGGGTTGAATTGGATTTTGTTAAATTGCATACAGGGGGGACGTTCGCACTGTACGCTCTGCTGTGCCGGCATTTGAAGCTGGGTATAATTTTGAACCAGCAGACGGCGGATGAAGAGCTCTCCTTGTACAAGAAGGAACCACCGGCGTCGGAGACGCCGCGAGGGGTGTGGTTTCGGCAGTTACTGGAGAATCACAAATTTCTGAAAAACGGGCTACTGCTCGTTGTGTTGCTGGGTACTTGTATGGTTATCGGAGATGGCGCCCTCACGCCTGCGCTTTCAGGTACTTGGAATCCGAAACCCTAAAATTCCATTTGAATAAAATTACATCAATCTTTCCACACATAGACTATCTTATGCATTGACTCTCAGCTTGCGTAGCTGGAAATTAGAAATTGATAGTCTCATTTGCGTTTCTGATTGCTATACACTGCGGTTTTTTGATTCTGTTTTTGAATGCTCTGTTTTTGAATGTTTGCTTACAAACATTTGCCGTTGTTGGTGTTGACAACAGTCTTGTCCGCCATAGATGGTATTCGCGTTGCTGTCCCCAACCTCCACAACAGTGAGTGCATCGGCCTTCAAACTTTGGAATGTTCTTCCAAAATATGATTTATACTTTTGTCTCAGACATGATCTTTACCGTGGAACGATATAATACCCCCGAGGTTCTTAACATTCTTACACTTAAATTAGCTAAAGCGGCGTGTTCCAGCGCCAACATTGTGACTTTCTAGTGCCCAGAGCTCTGTAAACTAGGAATTCTTTATATATCTGAGGTTTTCAGAAGGGCACCAATCTCTTGAATTTTCGCCATTTTAACAAATTTGACGATTCATTAATAATCTTGACATTGCGACTTTCTCGTAAGTCATCTTGGAAATGTTAGAGCCTCTGTAATTCTTGGTTCTATATTAGAAGAAGCATTTGACATTAAGTGATGCTAGCTCCACGACTAGCTCCAAATTTATAATAATCTTGCCAAGTTTTCACCCAAATCACGGATTGTGATTCCAGGGTTCTTCTCCGAGGTAGTAGAGAATGGTATTTTAGTAGTGAACCTTGAAAATGGACAAGGCTCTTGAAAATTAAATGCTTGCGGGGCGTGAGTGGCTGGCTTGCAGGTGTAACAGTAATCGTGTCCTGCATCATTTTGGTATTACTTTTCGGTCTGCAATACATCGGCACACGTCGAGTGTCTTCGTTGTTCGCACCTGTCATACTGGCATGGCTGTTTTGCAACGCAAGCATTGGCTTGTACAACTTGATTAAATGGAATCCTAGTATATTGCGAGCGCTCTCTCCCTACTACATGTACTATTTTTTCAAGAGGGATGGCAAGGAGGGCTGGATTTCTCTTGGTGGCGTGCTCTTAAGTATCACAGGTTTGTTACACTCTATTTCCTTTCTCTCTTATCTGTGATATAGTACATCTAACTGCTGGACATCACTTGAATTTGTCCCACTGATGGATCTATAATTTTTGTGAGCAGGGGCGGAGGCGATGTATGCAGATCTCGGCCATTTTTCGCGCACATCGATACAGGTGAAGTTTTTGTTCTTGGAAATGGTAAAGGTTTTTTTACTTATATATGTTTTCTTGTTGATTCACGCTTCGTTTGCCATTGAAGTACGACACCCTTTCTATTTACAGATGTGAGATACTGCTCTGTCTGACAAAATGGTCATGTATGTTAAAATGGCGTGTTTCAGAGTGCTAAAATTGTGACATTCTAGTGCAGAAAGCTCTAAAAACACAGAATGGTATAGATATGTGGTTCTACATGGGCATTTGAAAAAGTGCCATTGTATGGAATAATGCATTATTCTTGTTTTGTTCTACAACCATTCATGTGCATATCTACGCTTACATGTTTTGTTTTGTTTTTTCCAGATTGCGTTTATAGCAGTTGTGTACCCTTCCTTGTTGATTGGGTACATAGGGCAGGCGGCCTATCTCTCGAAGAACCTTGATGACATCGAACATGCATTCTTTAAATCTGTTCCAGGTTAGTTGTTTAGCTTAGTTCACTATGGTAACTAGACCATGAACATTATTTCTCTGTGAAAAAGTATCAAATCCGATGTCATCTTACTATTCTCTAAATACAATTTGTCACTGATATACATGATGTCTGTTCGTTCCTGCAGAGCCTGTTTTTTGGCCAGTGTTTGTGATAGCAACGTTGGCCTCAATTGTAGGGAGCCAAGCAGTCATCTCTGCAACATTTTCCATTATAAATCAATGTATGGCACTGGGATGCTTCCCACGGGTCAAAGTGGTGCACACCTCCAACAACATTTATGGACAGATCTACATCCCGGAGATCAACTGGATAATGTTACTCCTCTGCCTAGCTCTGACTATCGGTTTCCAGGACGTCATTGAGATCGGAAATGCCTACGGTCTGTACAGTCTTCTTTTCTCTTCTGCCATTCAATTTGATTGCTTTCTTTCAATAGGCGTTAGTTCTCATTTCAAATTGACGAAAGCTTTGCAGATTTGGTCCATGAGTGCCGTTCCTGAGTTCCCAAGTAGTTCACCACCCATATGCCAAAAGCCCACACTCATCAAGTTGTCTGCCAGCAAAGTATTCTTGTCATGTAGTAAATCATTCATGCATAACCTAAGTTCTCTAAAGGTTGTGCAATAGTGAGCTGTGTCACCAGATTTCAGTGAGATTTTCACAGTTGCAGGTGCCTGAATGACACCTCAAATCTTTACATACTGGTCCTAATGTTCAGAGCTCAAAGCAATAGAGAGTCACATGACCATATGACGATATGCTGAGCTTTGAAACAGGAAATTAATATGACCGTGTGCTGAGCTTTCTTTACAGGAAAAACCAACACGACAATATGCTGAGCATTGAAATAGGAAATTCATATGGTCATATGCTGAACTTTGAAACAGGAAAAATCAATATAACCAGATGCTGAGTTTTTAAGCAGGAAATTCATTTGACTATGTGCTGAACTTTCTTTACAGGAAATGAAAATGACCTTATGTTGATAAGCTATCTGTTTGGTGGCCTACAGGTATCGCTGTGATCATAGTGATGCTGGTGACGACATTTCTGATGACCCTGGTGATCATAACAGTCTGGCTTCGCAGCACCGTCCTGGCTTTGTTGTTCTGCTTGGTGTTTGGCTCCGTGGAGCTTCTCTATTTGTCCACTGCACTGAACAAGGTCCCTCAGGGAGGCTGGGTGCCGCTGGTGATTGCGGGTGTGGTCATGACGGTCATGTACGTGTGGCATTACGGCACCATCAAGAAGTACGAGTACGACCTCCAGAACAAGGTTTCCATGAAGTGGTTGCTGGAGCTTGGCCCCAGTCTGGGCATGGTGCGGGTCCCGGGCATTGGCTTGATCTACACGGACCTCGTCAGTGGCGTGCCTGCGGTTTTCTCCCACTTTGTGACGAACTTGCCCGCGTTTCATGAGGTGCTGGTGTTTGTTTGCATGAAGTCGGCTCCTGTGCCGTTTGTTACACATGACGAACGATATTTGATTGGACGCATTGGACCCAAGGAATTTCACATGTACAGGTATGCCGCAGTATCACTTAAGCTAAGTAGAACCTTAATTCCTTAAATGGGGGTTATTCCATGCGCCATTTTGATATTTACAATAGTTTGCTGTGCTGACAGAATGATATGAAAATTGCATTTTATGCACAACATTGTGCACCCATATGCTAGGATTTCCACCCCTCTCCCCCTCCCAGCGCCCTAAACCATCTCAATTCCTCCCAGACTTGAGGGTCTCTGCACCATTTCAATGGAATAGAGCCATTCAAAGAAATTGGCGTTCTAGATAATTACACCCTTGGGAATCATCTAGCATACATTCTCAGAATAAAAGCTTATAGATACAGATTTTACCATGTTAGTTTGAATAAACTTGGTGAGCTGCATTTAGGAGGCATACTACTGAAACGCCCGTGCAAACCCCTTCTTGAAACAAACTCAAACAAACAGCTAGATGCATGTTGGTTCCACAAGGGGTTTGCACTTATGACATAAAATGAAGGCCGTCAATTTCATTGAGTTGGGGTGATTCTGGTCGTCGAAAACTGTGGGATTCGTCTTGCCAAAGCTCTGAAAACTATTGGTATAGATTTACGTTTCTTGCGCCCTGAAAAGTGCCAAGGTCATGGAATTCCGCGAACTAGACGAATTGACGTTGAAAGCTAATAATGCAATGCGGTTCTCTAGAAGCCTGATCTTGCATAACCTTTGGGCCATGATTACTTCTTCTTGATTTATGACTATCTAGGAGGAAAATAAGTACGAATAGACTAGTGTAGAGTTTAACTCCTGTTAAAACAAAATTAAATAAATAACAGATGGATGTTTTTTCTATAGAGCGTTTACACTAGTGACATATTAATAAAGAAAGTAAAGCATGCAATGTAGCCTAACCTTAATTGCATAAAATTTGGTCCATTGTTACCAACTCTTGACTTATATAATTATGACCATGGTTTCTGTTGCTTCATGAAAGTTGTGGGCATAGGAACGGGATGATGCATCCTCTCCACAGCTAGCTGATGAATGCCATGCACATGTCACCGGATTTGATTTGCTTTGAAACATCTTCTACAAAAATTTCTGTTCTTTTTTTTTTTCTTATGCTGTTGTTCATGTTTCCCTGCAATTTTGAGAATTTCTGTGCGCAAGGAATGAGCTCCGGGGATATGATCATGCAGGTGTGTGGTGCGGTATGGATACAAAGACGTTCGCAGGGACGAGAATGACTTTGAGAACCAACTGGTCGCCAATCTGGCGGATTTCATCCAAAGCGAAGAGACCGTCATGGAATCCAGCCAAGAGTTGGATTCGTTTTCCAGCAACGAACTGAACTACGAAGGGCACTTGACTGTCATGGGGACGACTCCTTCATTGCTTCAGAGGCAAGTGTCTGTCGGAATGGAGGAGGAGGACAGCATCAGATCCATGACCATGTCCGATGATGGCAATCGATTGCAGGTAACCCAAATCTCCTCACTCTTTAATAAATTTATGTAACATTTTAGAGCATCATTTGGCTCCAGAGTGATGGGGACGAGACCAATTACGTCAACACAAGCCCCATCTAATATGAAAGAAATTGAGGACGTTCTTATCACTAGAAGAAAATGGGGTATAAGTGACTTGTCTTCAATGACTTCGCCAACAATAATGAGTGCAAAATAGTCATTATGTAGTCATTTTGAAGTCATTGTTGTCGGTGTAGTCATTGTGGACAAGTCATTTATACCCCCATTTTCTTGTAGTGTATGTACAAAAGTTTTTGCTACTCACTGAAAATTGAGCCTTCATCCCTAATGTAAAATTAACTACATACTCAATGCAACTACACTATGAATATACTTCCTTATGAAGTCTCTAGTCTCTCTGTTGTGCACAACAGAAGGATAGAGTCTCTTTTAAGATGCATAGTTACTTGTTTCATTAGTGTTGTAGGCACAAGCCACAGTTATGGTGAAGTGATAGTATGCTCATGCATTATTTAAGAATGGGGCTTGAGGATTGAGTATAGATATTTTTTTGGACTGGATTGTGTTACCTTTACTTTAGTTTGAAAATACCTTGAAATGGGTTGAGTTGATTCGTATGCAGAGTATTTCTGCTACTCAAAGGTTGAGCCCAAGTCCTCCTAACATGAAATAAGTTAAATCTACAGTGCAGCTACACAATGAAATAAAGCTACAGAGCCTCTTGTAATCTTGTAATTGCACTACAAGGACACAACCTCTTGTAGTGCAGCTTCTTGTTTCATGTGACTCGTCACAATTTTAGTGAAATGAGACAGTTTGAATTGGTTCTTATGAACAGTACAGTGTTGCTGTTCAACATCTTCTGTAAAGCTACATGCTGGTTGCCTCTTGTAGCTGCACTACAAAAGGTACACAGCCTCATGTAGCATAGGTGTTAGTTTTATTAGTGTTGGTGACTTCTGAACATGTTTTTTTGTTGGCTTCTGCAGTCTATAGATTGGTTTCAGTCATCACCTGGTTTCATTCCTAAGAGAAGGGTGTGGTTTGACATTCCCATGAGCGACTCCGACGATGAATCCACCCGGATGGATGTTCGCAAGGCACTGATGGTTCTTTCCAAAGCAAAAGATGCAGGTATTGCTTACATGATGAGCCATCCATATGTAAAGGCAAAGAACTCATCCACCCTTGTGAAAAAGTGTACCATTAATTATGCATACACTTTTTTAAGAAAAAACAGTCGAGACTCTGCTATTGTCTTCAATATCCCACACACCAGTCTTATAGAGGTGGGCATGTTTTACTATGTATAGAAATAGAATACTTACAATTGTATGATGGTAAGCAGGAGTGAGAATTTTGCCCCATTACTTTTTTGGAATCACCCTGCATCATAGTTCACATTTTGTGACTGTTCTGAACAGTTTTTGGCTGCAGCATTAATGCAGGGTTCAAAGCTCACAACCCCCTCTGTATGTCCGATTCATGTAATTCCAAGTGGACTGCAATTCATCAACTCTTTATTCTCTTACTCCACTGGGACGTGTACAGTATATTTGTGAACTGATGATTGGAAACCCTTTTGTTATTGTGCTTGTCTTCTTCAAAATCTTGTTAAAAGTACACATTTGAATATTCAAGTTTGCAAAACAGGAAAAGAATGTGAGCATTATGCTCTATTTCACTAGTACACTTTGCTTGGCATGAAACAGTTCAGAGAAATGGAATTCCTTGGCTCCAGTCATTTTATAATTTTTCGGCCTGTATTGATTTCGTCAAGATTTTTCAAAGTCGTGGTGATGTCTTTCCCAAAATTAAACACTACCAACTGTAGACTACTCGGATATATGCAAAGCATTAGTGTACCCATAGTTTGAGAGTAGAGTTCCCTTGAAGTGTTTCCTAATGTACCTTGAAACCATCTTCGAAGTACCTTCAAACCATCTCCATACTTAATTGTGGTTGGTGGGCTCTGATTTTTTCAGATTTTGGTGCTAGTATCAAGGCAGATTTAGTAGAGCATGGCTATGGGTGCCCTAAGGAGTTCTACTTTGAAAATTCATAGAAATTAGATACCTTATCCAAATTTATTTATTTTTTAAAATTCATGATTTTTTTCAATTGCTAATATTGAAAAAATATTTTTTCTAGAAAAATTTGACCCCAACTATGCTGAATTGCTTAAATTGACGGTTATAGATGTTCCTACCTTATTAATAATTTGAAGTGACACTAATTTGCACCCTCACTCATTGGAATGGCCGGGGAAGTCCATCTACCTTACTTGTGGGAGTTATCGAAATTAATGCATCCAAGTATCTGAAAACATGCTTTGAAGGGATTCTCAGCACATGAATTGTCAGGATGGGGTGAACTGATTTTCTCAATCACGTTGGGCAGGCACGCACTGCCACTGATAGCAGTGGACAAGTTACTTGCAACATACCTCCTCCGTCCCATTCATTTTATACCGGTACTAGTCCTTTTTGTTTTTTTCATTTGTCCCAAATTACTTGTCCCACTTTACTTCAGACCTGATTTCAGAGGGTTGAAAATGATTTCTTTTGTTTTTGTCATCAAACTTCTGAAATGAAGCACAAGAAGTCCAGTTTATTATCCATTTTATAGATTAAAAAAATTCTGAAAATTGAATTTTTAATAGCAATTTGAAGTTGATTGGGTCAAAGACCAAAAGACATCGAAGTTTTTATCAAATCTATTGAATTCCAAGTCTTTTTGTATAGATCTAAACACATGAAGAGAGCAAGGTAGTTGCATAGGAACAATGTTTGTTTTTTGAGCAAAATTTTGCTCAAAGGTGATAAAAAAAATTTATAGGGAATATTTGGCAAAATATTCTTTCTTTTACTGGATGAAATCACTAATTTGCTACCAAATCTTGGAGTGGTTTTGCTCTATTTTGGATTAATCAATGAGATTTCATCCATATGTTGCAAGTTTCATTTGTTTCCATGGATGTAAATAATTTCATCCTTCCAATGATTATTTCTTTTTGCATTGCCTAAAATAAATGAAAAAAAATACACTAGATAGGAAGTGTTCTTCCTCTGTAAAGCCTATTTTTGCTTATATGTGGCACTTTGTATCTATTGCAACTTCTTATTTCTAATCTTTCCTTGATTGAAATTAATAGTCATGTCCAATTGTTTTGCAAGTACATAGACACATTAAACATTCACTATAGAAATATTTGATCATAACATGCTTAAAAAAATCATTGCCAAATCCTTAATGCTTTCAATACTACAAAAAAAGGACTAAAATGGGATAGAGGGAGTATTGTTAGCTTATATTGACATACTTATAGAGTCATGGATTGCACCTTTGAAGGTTGTGAGGCTTGCAAATTTACAAGCAACAACTTAGCAATAATACCAAGTCCTAAGTACAACATTCACTCAAAGTCACGTGTAAAGTTGGTGACAATTTAAGGTCATATTTGTCAACACTTCAAAAGCTTTGTATACAACAATATTGAATGGAGAGGGGTTGCAAACAGTTCTAGATGCACTTCTGTTGATTATAGTAGAACCACCCATTACCAACCACTTAAGCATTCTTTGCATGATCTGGAGCAATAGAAGGCAATGTTAACTTTTGCCCTATAGAAAGATAGAAATGATGGACATTGTCAAATTTTCATAATTTTTTACTTGAAATTCAATTTGTTATGAATTTTGGAAGCCAAAAATTGGCTTCCATCCATCCCCAACACATAAGTTAGGAGGTCCATGAAGCGCTCATCTAAGAGCTGAAACCGGAATTTGTGGAGGTAAAACTTCTTGAAATATTTTTCAGTAAATTTTCCTTGAAAGAAAAATGGAATTGGCATCTAACCTAAGTCGTTTCATATTTTTTGGAGTTCTGTAGAATTAGTTCTGAATTTTTGAAGTTGAAATGGCAAAGGGCTCTAGAATCGCCCACCTCTGTAAATGTACACTATTTGTACATCACTGGTACAATACAAAAGTAGCATGTTCAAATAGTGTAGATTTACAGAGGTGGGTGATTCTAGAGCCTGTGCACTTTCAAAGCCTCCTACCTTAGAGTCTTCCATAATTGCTCATCCAAAGACTAATTTGGCTCTCAAAACCAAGCCCATGTGTCATGACAATGATAGCTAGAAGATGGTCGGAAACCAAGAAACTCATGGTTAGAAATCAATCATATCTTTGTTGAATTTCCCAGTACCTAAGTTATAGATTGTCCATGGGACCTGGTTGGTAATGGGTGGTTCTACCGTAAAGGGCATTCATTGAACAAATGAGTTACAGACTAAATAACCTTCAAAGCTAAGGAAAAGCTTACGATCAGTATAGGACACCAGGTCAAAGTTATTTCATTGAATCTCAAATATCTAATTCTGTACTTTCTAGTTGGTTGCCACGGGTTCACATTCCGCAGAAAGGTAATGGGTACGACCTTCAGTTCACCAACCAAAAGGAGAGCGAAATGTTTGAGTCAACTTGGACCAAGATTTTATGATTTGCGAGTTACGCAATTTCAGAGAAAGTGATGCCGCAATAATTTATCAAATGTTAACAGTCCTCAGGTGGATCCATTTCACCAGCAATGTGCAAGAAGAGCATTTTGCTTCAATTTCAACAGTCAGGTGACCATACACAGCCTATACACTATCGGCAGATTGAGAGGCCAACAATGGATCTTTACAAGTGCAATAAACTTTATTCACTTACCCTCGTGGACAAAAATTGTTACACCTTGACAAGGTGCAGTTAGTGCTAGAATAAGCAACCCATCCTTGGAAGAGGATGGTGCAGGTGTGATATAAGAGGCACCAAAGCCTTATGAAAAAGTTTCTCAACTACTCGCTGATGCAGGCGTAGGCCAAGGCCTTCTCCTCCACAAGCTCATCAGCTGTGGCGTCAAGCTTGGCCCTTGACTTGGCATCAATGGTGAGCCCTACACAGCAATGTAAACGACAAAGAAGTTAAAGACTCTGATGTGTGAATTCAAAGTCACACTGACAAGTACTCAAACCTAGCATATAATTTTAGGAAATAATCAAGCGTATTTCTAAAAACGGGCAAGAGACATACCTTGCGCAATGGTCCAGTCTCCGTTGGCACATGTCACAGGGAAAGAGTAGATGATCCCAGGTGGCACGTTGTATGATCCGTCAGAGTAGACTCCCATCGACACAAATGATCCCTGCAAAAATTAGAACATCCGTTAAATTAACAGAGTCATGTACTCAGAAGCAATGAGTCCATTGCAAATGTCAGCATTCTAGCTGCCCACTGAAAGGTGCCATTCCCACTAACAAGTGCAGTTCAAATGAAGAAAGCCGTCCCATTGCAAGACTCCATCCGCAGACAGTGCTCTTTGACAGGCAGTCCTCACACGTCACGCATATATATATGAAATAATGTCACTGTGAATGTAATACCTTAGGAGAGCCGAGAACCCAGTCACGAATATGGTCACATGCGGAGCTAGCAGCAGAAAGGGCGCTGGAAAGCTTGCGAGCCTTGATAATAGCTGCGCCGCGCTGTTGCACCACCTTGATAAACTCCCCATCTAAGTAAGCATCATCAGCCACAGCCTCGCGCACGGGCTTATCACCAACCACAGCATGGTTGACATCAGGGTACTGAGATGAAGAATGGTTTCCCCAAATGATCACGTTCTTCACTGTAGACACAGGCACATCCAATCGCTCCGCAATTTGGCCTAGCGCCCTGTTGTGGTCCAGCCGGGTCAGGCACGAAATGTTCTTCTCTGGAATGGAGGGGGCAAACTCCTTCAATATCAAGGCGTTTGTGTTGGCTGGGTTTGCGACCACCAACACCTGTGCATAAAGAGCACCACATAATATTCTTGAGTACTAGTGGCATGGCACACCATTTGAGACAAGTACCGCCTATAAGCTATTTAGAGCAAAGTCACGCCATATCAAAGCACTCGCATGTGAAGACAAATAGCTTATTGGCTTGAGAAGAGCTCTATTTGAGCTCAACTTTGCAAAACAAGGAGTCATGGATTTCTTTTAATGACAATTCAACGGGTGCTCAACAACGATTCTCTATAATGTAATAGTTACTTCAGCACACAAAAAAGGAAAAAAAGGAAAAAAGGACAAAGAAAAAGAAAAGCATCCTTTTGGACTTCCCGGACCCTACCTTTACATCTTTGGCAGCATACTGCTCAAGAGCCGAGGCCTGAGCTTTGTAAATGGAAACATTCTTCGACATCACATCCTTCCGCTCCATGCCTTCCTTGCGAGGAAACCCTCCCACCATGACCGCAATGTTCACACCCTTGCAGGCCTCTGCAACATCGGTTGTGGCTACCACACCTACTCCATCGACAGTAAAGTCACATCGTCAAAGTCCATCGCCACAAATGCAGCCATCTGATAAAAGCATCTAAATAAAAGATTGATTCACAGCAACACTCCTATAGAACAAAAGAAACTAGCTCTCCATTCATAACTCCAACAATTCCAACACAAAGAATGTAGAGCAAATTTCCCAAGACATCGTGTATCTACATAGACCACAATTTCGTTCCAAGAAAGGAAAAATCATATAAATTTACACAAACTATACCCTTCAGAAGCGGAAACGCAGCATCCGTGAGCTCCATCTTCACCCCATTCAGAGACTCCGCAGCAGGCGCAATATCCAGCATATGCAGAATGACAGGCTGATCAGGCCCCAGCATGACACCGCGAGCTATCATGGGAACCAAAGCATACCCAATTTGTCCTACAAACAAACACACACAAAACCTGAACGATTAGTCAAACCTCAATACAAACCTCAATACAGTTTCCACAATTCAGCGCAAGCAACCACAGCTGTCAGACATCCATCACACAGACGGATCAAACCAAATTTTTGGATAAAACAGAATTCAAATTCTGTTTGAAACGATTCATAGTACACACAAGCAAAAGAAAGAGTAACAAACAAAACCCAGAAATTGCTCAAGATTAGTATTGACGAGGTGAGAAAGCAGGGGAATGTGGTACCAGCGGCACCAGTGACCAAAACGCGCACTGGATCCTTGGCCATGGCTTGTGGAATCGGGGAACCCAGAAGCAGAAATTGGAGGAGACGATGGATTTCCTGCGGGAGGAGCCGGGGTGTGGTGAGATGAAGAAAGCTGGGGAAGGCGCTATAAGTGGAAGAAGAAAGGGAGCCGGGCCGGGTCATGCCGGGTTCTCAGGAATGGGAACACCCAGTTTTGATGCACCCGGCCCGAGATGGAGACGGTGCCGCCAGAGATGGTCATCGCTGACTCCTCAAGCGTACCCCAACCGTAACAATCAAATCAAATAATTAATATAAACGAATTAATCACACAAAACATAACCGGGAGCTTGGAGTGTAAGGCAACATTCTTTTAGGTCATAAGAATTTACAATTGTTCAGTGTAAATTGTAAGAGCATTTGCACCCTAGTACATCTAACATCGGGCCTCAACATCTCTTGGCATGCCCTTAGTAAAATTCATGCCCCATCGTCACTCGGACAATAGAAACAAGTCTCACAGGCTATAAAATGAAGCCCAGTCACTCAACAATTGAAAACCCTCTCCATTGTTGCAAGAGTGTAGATTCTAAAGGATATAGTTAAAAACAAATGGTCCTTGTCAAAAACAACTTGATCCTTGCCAAAAACAACATGGTTTGTGCTATAATAAAAAATAAATAAAAGCATTTCATGTTTCTCCTACTGTGAAGCCAAGCAATAGCCAGTATAACAAGATAAGTAGGAGAAAATGTGCTACAATAGGCCTCTACAATGCATGATGTTGTAGGGTTTTTTTTCTCATATCATAATCGGGACTTCTATAGCCCTTGTTGCACAATAGGGTGCATGTGTAAAAATATGTAACTTGTATCATGTCACTTGTGATGCAACAAAACAATATTAGTGATCCCATGGTGGGGGGCTTTTAGTTTCCCAAGACTTAAGAAATCATTTCAAAGCAACAAACAACAACCAAGATAACCTTGTTTACTAATGAAGAGGGCCCCCTTTTGCATCCTTGAAAAGGGCACACCTATGGTGAATAAAATTGTCTTACATGGCTCCTCAACCAACTCCAATCTTTGAATTAATTGATAAGTCCCTTCCAAGTATCTAGCAAAGAATAATACCTTTCCATCATGGGTAAGACCATTGCCTAGTTATAAAATATTATGGAGGTCCATGAACAATCTAGAAAAAGATTTCATGGATAGTGTAATTTCATATTTTGAAAGATTTATTTATTTTTCATTTAAAAAAAATGAAATTTAATAATTTTAAATTCTGGCATGCAATGATTGGTTCCTAGTATAGGGAAGTAGCCTAAGACAATCTTCTAGTGTAGTTGAATCTCTTCTAATGAACCTTAGAATGTCTGGCTAGACATCATGGAAATCATCCTTTTTGGTCCCGTGTAAATCATATGTTTACAAAAATCCAAGAGCACCCAATTGAGGTCAAACTATTGTGAACATCTACACTTCTGTCTCACATTGATGAACATCTATGTTTCTATCTTACATAGAAGGATTCACTCTTGTCCATCAGACACTAAGTATCCACGACAACGTTACAAGTTGAACCCTGAAATGTTCAAGAAACCAAAAGTGGCTAGTGAATGACTTTCCAAATTACTATAGAAATGAAATTTTTTCCTATTGGTCCATAAATTGAATCATTTTTTAACAAAGTACCTTCGTGATAAGTCTAATTATATGATCAGAATTAATATCCCCTACCTACTGTAGCAAATGCAGTCACTTTTTCATCAACTTCCCCAGGACAGGACAGTGCCTGGGGTCCCAGTGGTGTCTGGAAATTTGCCGTCCACCACGTCCAAAGTCACAGGAACTTGACGACGTTGTTACCCCGACCTGTCAACTGTTGACTCAGACTATCTTAAGTGAAGTGAAGTGAAGCCAGTGAGTATCAGTCAAGCGAGGAAAGAGAGAAAGTAGTTCCCCGGAAGGACTTCCAGAATGGGAACTCAAGTCCGTTGCAGCAGCAGTTGGAAAATCATTCAGTCATGGACAAAAAAGCATTGGACTACCGTCAGAAGACTCTCAAAATTTGGACTGGAATCACGTACAACCTCAAGTCGCATGCTCGGAATATGAGTGGTGATCAAATGGTAGGTGGACGCTGGAGGGTTTGCAAGCTTGATTATTGCAGTTTTCGTGTCAGACAGTAGAAGAAAAAGCAAGAAAAAACAATGGACTCTGCAATTCGGCGTCAGCATGACACATCGAAGAATGTATTCATTTTAAAATTATGTCTGGTATATATGTCTTGCAATACTTATGGTTTAAGCTTGTGATTGGAACCTTGCTATTGCAAACTGCAACAATGTATAGCTTATTGAAATAGTGTCCAAATAAGTTGGAGCTTCATCACACCTACCTCCGAAAGTAGTGAGAGGGTACATTTACCCCCTCAAAAAGGGGCGTTGAATGATCTTGTGGTGCTGGTGATTCTCATGTAGATCATTCTCGAGTAATTTGGGTTCAATGGGTACAACTTTGGATTCATTCATTTATACTATGGAATTCTGTAAGGAAAATCCATGGCAACTTAAAGTCTACATATTTTAAATGTATTGCAATCCTACGGAAAACGAGGAACTGAACCACTAAACATCATCCTAATATTAGTAACCACTCAAAACAGCTGATAACCACGGAAATTGGGGACCCACAAGAAGCAACATGGAATACAAACGGACTTCCCAATAGACTAACCATGTAAGCAACATGTCCACCTGCATGAAGTCCCTCAATTACACGAACGCACAAGATGCACATTGACAAGCAAAAAACGGACATATGACCAGCATAAGATGAACTCTATTATCACGCAGATGGGCCTTATCAGTCTTTTGTCACCTGTCTAAAACACAAAACAACGTTGAGTACCAAAATGAACGAATACCAAAAATTGATGCAGAAATGATAAAAATCCAGCATGTCTCCCTGGACAAGCAAATGTTATTTACAAATGGCCAGGCTTTAGCAACTTCCAAAGGTCCATCCCCCATGCTCTGGTCCTTTTAAAAGCGAATCATAAATGAAGTCACATTGATCGATCGTCCTACAAAATTCGGCCACAACTCAATCTCTATCCAAGTGTACAACAGCAGGAGGCCACTGGCGTTCCCCATACTGAGGTGACGGATTCACATACACAGGCGGAGGGGTCGGCACCTGCATTTGTCCATTCAAGTCAATCCTCACACCAGTTTGATGCAATCCGTGTGGCCATGGATGCTCACCTCCTCCCACATCCGAGTCTTTCTTCAAAAACTGATACTCATGGACTCCATTGCCACGTTCAGTCAGAGGTGTAGAACTCGGTCGGCCAAGGTCTGTATCACAGTCTACATCTGAGTCGACTTCGCGGTCGTAATCTTCATTCAAGTCGTCTAGTGCATCGTCAGATTGTCCTTCGCCTAAATCTTCTTTGAGTACTCCCTCAACAGCAGGATCTGAGCCCTCCACGCCATCGATTTTCTTCTTTCTTCGGCCGTCTGTTGCTTTACGAAGGGGCTGATCAAAAAGAGCGTTGCGCATGTCCACACAGTGCATCTCAATCTCTCGTAAGGCTTTGCGAACTCGGAGACCGGCTGACTTGTTGCCGCCGTAGGCTTGGATGGCGTCGCCTTCGTTCTCGTTCACCGCTGCGCAGATCTGCAATGCAACAACAAAAAGGTTTCATCACGCTGGAAGGGAGGTTTCATTGAGAAAATGTTTATATGTCAAGAGAATTTCGGAAGAACAAATAAATGAAAAACTGGAAGGAAGAAAACGAGACACGGTTTGCATTTAATACAAGATTAAGACACATATAGAAAAAATAGAACCAAGCCTGTTGCAGTGCAACGACATAAAGAAGGTTTCATCGAGTTTCAAGATGTCGTTAGGATTTGGCAAGAACAAATAAATGAAAAAGTGAAACAGTGTGCATTCAATATAAGAGATTTGCACCCACAACATGCACAAATCAAATATCCACCCCCTTCCCATATTCGATTTAAGCTTCTCTCTATTAACCCCTAGGTGACCAAATGTCGAAAAGTTGCTGATTCCAAACCTTAAGGAGTTGGAAGTAAATCATTTAGGAAGGTGGCCAAGTGTATCAGTAGGAACATCAAATCATACCCAAAAATGTTTTGAAAGTTACTGTGATCCACTATTAGCTTGCAATAAGGACTCAATCTTTCGAGCTTGAGGTTAATTATCAGACAAATCTTTAACCGATATGTCACTTTACTCCTGAGGAAAGACTCGCACTTTCATCAGAGACTACAATCGAAACCATCAAGGTACAGGAGAAGTGAAGAACTCATTATAAATCTTCTTACTTGATTGTAGATTTGCGCAACTTTCAATCGACCCTCTTCGTGGTCGTAGGAATTTGCCAGGAGTTCTTCAGCGGCTGAAATCACAAAACATTGATGTCAGTATCAAGGGATTCAAGCATGTTAAGGTTCGAGATCTTCATTTCCTGATAGTAAGCTGCCCATGTCAATTGTAGAGGGGAAAATAAACCCACAAGAAATCTGCACCACATAATACTCTGCATCCAGCGTCGAGATTGGACTTGAGGTCATTAGGTGAAAGAACTATAACTGTCTACTGTATCCGAATCCAGCGAAGTTGGTTAGACTAAATTCTGGCGTCCTGTTCTAGACTCTTTACGCTGGATTTTTCTTCACATATCTCCATCCAGCGTAAAGGCTCCCCAACAGGATGTCAAAAGAATAAGAATCAACTTATAACCAACATCGGTGGCATTCTATTTCACTTGAAACGATTTTTTAAAGAAAAAAATTGATCACATCAGGAAGAGGAAACCATGACTGACAGATTGGGACAGGATGTCGGGATGATGAAGGAATGGGGCGTTCTTGCACCACTGGCCGCCTCGACTGGTGCATCGACTGATGAAACTGAGGTGATGGTTGCTGGACCCTCATTCCCATTTCATTCATCATCATTTGAGTGGACTGATGGTGGTGTCCGTAATTGGGGTCATTCATGACCATCTGAGGAGCTTGATGAACTCGCATGCCAGCATCATTCGTCATCACTTGGGGTGGCACCTGATGGGTGGTTCTCACCTGATGATCCATCGTCATCGGATGAGCTCTCAAAGCTGGCTCAGGCACCGTGATTTGGGGAGGAGGCTCCTCAACATGAACGAGATCTCCCCCCTGGAAGCAGATTCAAGAAAGAAGTAAAAAATGGTAAATCAGACCTTTGATGATAAGTTCCAAGTAAAAGGTCAACAAGTAAAAAATCACGCCCAATTCAGACAGTAAAGGCTCCCCTACTAGGGCAATAAAAACTGTGCTCAAGAGACTAGACTTTAGCACATCTACAAAGCGCACCCCCTTGTATGCAGATTCAAAAAATAAATCGAAAATGGTAAATAAAACCTTTCACGACAGGTTCCTAAAATAAGGTCACCACATCAAAATAACGCCCAACGTATACAATAAAAATTACCCTACGAAAGCGATAGAAACTGTGCTCAAGAGACTACAGATATCACATATGCAAAGCTCACAAGAGTTTATCAATCAAAGTTAAACTCAAAATGCCAGAACTAAACTAGAAAGCCTAATTTGGAAGCTAATGGTCGATTAGGGTAACTATTGTTCACAAATGTCGGGTAAGATTTCTTCTTGCTACTGGAACATTTTGCTACCTTCCTTGATGCATACTTAATGACTAATTTGAACGACTATAGATATGGAATCAGGAACTTTTTGGTCAATAGGTCTTTTAGGGTTTACAGGATTGCAGCATACCGAGTAGTGATATTCTGCGTTCAGAACTTTCTCCAGAACCAAAACCCTCCTCTTAACAAAGTCGACCATGCGTTTCTGCAAATATGCTTCTCTTTCCTCTTTGTCTGCCCCGAACGGTAATCCAGGTTGTCCTTCCTCAGGTGCTGCAGGCGCATCACCTTAACAGGGGCAAGGAAACAGACGACTCATTATGAGATCACCATCACTGGAGAACATAAGGAAAATTCTACACGAGAAAACCAGGACAAGTAGACTCAAGAAGTATTTAACCCCTAGAGAATTAAGAAGTCCAAATTGAGCTTCGTGCTTCTTCTGCCAGTTTTGAGGAGGTCATATGGGGACTTTCATCTGTCTAAGTTTAATCAATTTTTTTCCAATACATACAATGCTCTTCACGGATTCTGGTGTTATAAAATTTGAAACCATCTGAATTATATTTTTCACAATATGATCAATCCAATTGGATATTTTCAAACCACGAATCCTTGGTGATTAGCCCCTCTGTACATGAACCAAAAATAGTAACATCTCTTTTAGAAACATAGTAAATAATAGTTCCTCCTCCAGATCATCCGTCGCTCACTAGTATAGAGCTTTACTTCTAGTTCTATTTCCATTATTATTGTAATACATGATCTTCCATGAAGCTTACAAAAGGGTTAGCAATTGAAAGTGGGCTTTTCAAAACATAAATCATCTTCCACAAAATGGTAGTACTTAGGGATCAGGAGTAAGGTCACAGAAGCTTTATTCTTGTAAGAAGTGTCTCAATGCAGTAATATTTCAACCTGCACTAATTCAAAACAGTGACTTTAGTAAATTAGTATCGCACACACTATTAGGACAAATCAGTGTAGAAAGCTGACCTCGTCCAGACGATTCTGTAGATTGGACTTCGCCATTTTTCAGCGAAGGTCCAGCGGGGTCATTCACACCTCGTAAAAGCAGTTCACCACGAATGACAGGACCCAATCCCAGCTGCGGATCTTCCACAATTGCCAACCATCTCCCATAGCCGTGCCTCCTGTTGCACGAACACAAATTATACTAGTAATGAAACGACATCCTCAAACAAAGCTCCAACTTTAATTCCTTGCTTCAGATTTTTCCCAATACTCAATTAGATATCTTCAAAATAAGCATCTGCATGGTAATTACTTACGTGCATATTGCATACAACAGCTTGCGGTCGTGCTCCTCCTTCCACACTTTGGTGTTCCGCAAAGAATAGTACCGATACATGTGTGCCCCTTGGGAGAAAAGAGATGTGGGTGGCTCTTGATTCAAAGCTTTAACCTGGAAGCAAGCAGCAACTCGTCAAACCATGGGCATAGTTTCTGACAGAGAATGAAGGAGCTATTGTAAACAGGAAACAATAAAGTAAAGGAGAAAAAAAGTAAGAATGCTGTCAACCTTGTCGCGAATAAGGTGCAAAATCGCCAGCCGTACCAAGACGTCTTGAATACGAAGACCTTCCTTCGGGACACCATCTGCAAAAAAACTTCAGAATACAAGCATTCTGGCATACTGCCAATTTCGTACTAGCTAAGCATCAAAGGAGCCTTCTTCTGGCTGAAAAGGTTGTAGAGAAATGGAAGAGTTGCATCAGTGGATTTACCAGAAAAATATGCAGTGTCATTAATGTCCTCCGCAATGTGACTTAAGAACATGGTTCCATAACTGCAAACCACGGTTTGATCAGGCACAAACGTCCAAATCAAAAAAATTACCATGCGGACAAATGCGCTGACTAATACAATCTCAGAAAGGGAAAAAAAAATGAACACTTACTCCTTAATCTCTTCGGGCGTTTTCGGTTTCAGACGGGGAATAAACTCGGACCAGCTGAAGTCTCCCAAGCCAAATCTGTGAAAATGGTAAAAACAGTGGATTGTTTCAAAATCACAGTGAAAAGAAATCCATCATTCAATAGCCTATTGCCTGCTAACACAAATTAACCCTTCACTCTAAGTTGACCCTTCCAAAGTGATCACCAAATGAACTAGGTTTGCGATGTCTGATTTTATGATAACTGAATTCACAAAAAGAAACGAATATACTATTTATGTTCGATGTTTAAGACATAAATAGCCAATAGCCTTCGGTAAATTCATGCTTAGAGCTCACCTCATTAGGACATTTACAAATATAGAGCGCTGTCTATGGTTAAAGCCCAAGATCCTAAAATCTCGACCTTCTCCTTCCATCAATGGTGGTGGTTCCCCTGTGATACGTTCTACACATACAACGATCAAACAGTCGATCAAAATGGAGAAACTTATAGAACAAATCAACAAGGCTCTACTACTGGCAAAATACCAAGCCTAAGTCCAGTGTTTGTATCAATATTCAACTCGCTAGCAGACCACATGACACCTGTAGCCTCAATGTTTCTCTGGGAGAAGCCCTCAACAGCAAACTCTACACATAGATACTTCAAATAATCAATGAAAAAATCCTGAGAATACCTTTTCTTTCTCTCTTCTTTGAAGGCTCCTTGAGCTTCTTGCCTGCTGATAAATCACCAGGATCTCCGTAAGAACCCGGAGAGTCTGCTTCTGCATTAGGTGCCCAATCGGGTTCTTGCTCATCGTCATATTCCTCGGTCATACCAGCTAAATCATCCTCTTGAGAATATAGGCCAGTCCTCGTAATCTGCACAACTTTCCGAGGTGTGGATGAGCTAGTAACCTACACAAATAAGTAAGGCATGGCTTCATGAACTTTGCAGCTCTCTGAACACTGAGTTTCACTACCCTGAACTCCCGATATTACCTCTACTATGGACTCCTAGGAAAGTAAAATGGGAGTAAACAAGCTACAAGAAGCTCAAAGGTTAACGTACCTGTCTACGACTCCTCTTGCCTTTGCCAAGTTCTTCGAATTCCTCTACTTGCTGCTCCACAGCTCGGTCCTTCAACAGATTATCCCAAAATTGTGCTCGCCCCTGCCCAGCCGCCTCCGCCTCCAGCTTCGCTCGTGCCTCTCTCTCAGCCTCCTCGGCAGCAGCTGCTGCTGCATCTTCTTCATTTATATAATCAAAATTTGCAACCTGATGCAGACTCAAGAGTTAAAATGGTGTTACCTTGCACAAAGTTTGGTGAGACTGTGAAATGAAACCCCAACTGACAGTAGAAGACATTTATAAACTTCACCTCCAAATGGCTCAGGTCACATAGTCCAAAGTTATTCTGCATTAGTTAAAAATACCTTAAAAGCTTTCAACAAGTCATTGTCTTCTTCATCCTCTGCTTTCTCCTCTTCCTCAGTAACTTGGGCTCGATCCAAAAGCCTACAGATATACACGAGTTAAGACTGTGATTCATGGTCAAAACAACTTCGCAAAGATGATCACAAAGTCAAACCTGGCAATTGCAATAGCCAAGCTGCTCACCAATCTGATACAGTTTATTTGGAAGAGGGAACTAACAAGTAAGCACTAGACAGTCATTTCTAAAACAGCATGAGCACAGTTCTTCTTAATGAACATTCAAAGATTCTAAAGAATCAGTGTGATATCATTCACTGAGTACTTCAATACGAAATTAATATTGTAGGCGGGAAAAGAAACGATGAATAACACAAAGGAAAGATCTAATATATACAACCTAAGTCCGCAACCTTGACGAGTACAGACCTATCAATGGCGGCATCGTCATAGTGAATTTGACGGGTTTTGCCGTCTTCATCCTTTTCACTGAACAGCTCCATTGCACCATACCGCAAGATATCATCCAGTTCTTCCTACATGACACATTACATTAAATAATCTCAAATCAACTAAAAATCTAGGGTTACACACAAAAATCATTACGATGACCACTACATACCAACCTGCTTGGACCAGTATCTAACTGTTAAAAAGACTTCAAACTCTGCAGATACAAAGATCTAGAAAAGTAACATTTTACGTCCCAAATTCTAAAATACTTGCGAGAACCAGACTGTAGAGCAAGACCACAAACATAATTACTAAAAGTAGGTCCCAATAGAATAAACAAATAAGTTTCATCACTCCGTGTTCATTTAAGTCCTGCATCTCGAAACCCAGTAAAATAGCGTACTTGATTTATGTTTTCCTTTTTCATGCGGCCCACAACCAAGTGCTCCAGGACCATTTTCTTCTTCGTCATCTGCATCATTCTTTCCTCAATCGTTCCACGCGTAACAAGACGAAAAATCATCACCTGTACAAAGGAATATTGTGGTGAGGCCCAAATTTGAAACAGAACAAGCAATTTCTATACTTTTCAAATTGTCTGGTAAGACTATGATGGCCAAAGACTGCCAAAAAAGCTACTTCTTAACTAATAAAGAAGACGAGTACTGCACCTTGTTTTGTTGGCCAAGTCGATGAGCTCTAGCCATAGCTTGAAGATCCGCATGTGGATTCCAGTCACTGTCACAAAGAATTTAGAATTAGAATCTAAGTTTATAATATTCTGTTTTGAGCCCTCAAAAAGCCTAAACCCTAAACACCAACTAACTACACAAAGAAACAGAATAAATCCAGAAGCGAATTGAGTACATACTCGGGAGCCCACTCTCAAGAATCACAAGCCCTCCGGAAATGGTTCCAAGAGTATTGAAGCTCTAGAACTGTCAATCAACAAGAGTACATACTGATGACAGGTACCGAAACCTCTTAAAAGGTAAATTATACAAGTGAAAAATGAGTTGAACGTTCAGAACGCCGTTTTTCGAGGTGAAGAGCTGCTAATTCATAATACCTATCATATATGATGACCGTGTCTGCAGTGGCTAAGTTGATACCCAAGCCTCCAGCCCGAGTTGACAGTAAGAAGCAAAACTTCGAGGAGTTCGGTGAATTATATCTGTCTATTCGAATTTGGCGTTCAGCACCACTGATTTTCCCGTCGATTCGTTCATAACCCCATTGCTGCAACGAAAGTCTCAAAATTAGAGTACTCTAATTAACTTGACTGTTAAAACCGACTCCATGAACAGCTCTCCTTTGCAAACGGCAAGGAATAGCTCTTGCAATTCAGACGCGTACAATTGTGGAAACATCTAGTAATATTGAATACACGTAAGAACAATGGTGTGGACGAGTATTCAATTAAAGGACAGTATTCAAAGCTGTATCAGTGGAATGAGAATGGGCAATATGTACCTTCAAATGTAACCAATCTTCGAGAATGTCAAGCATGCGTGTGAACTGAGAGTAGACGAGAACTCGGTGACCATTAGCATGTAACTTTGCCATCATCTTATCCAGCAGTAGCAGCTTCCCGGAATTCTCCAACAACTGCCTGCAATACGCAGGGCCATGACTATCGGTTATACAGAGTAGGCGAAGAAATTACAGAAAGGAGTCACACACACAAACATAATGTTAAGGTAAAAAGGAATGAAAAAGATTTACTACATGAACAAGATGCATCGCAGGTGTGCCAGAAATTACAAAATGAAAAACAGTCATTAAAGGACAAGTAGAGTTTGGGAGTCTAGATCTTCAGTGGCTTCAATAAATTCAACAATCCCAGTTATAAATAAATAACTCCCGGAAGCACTGCATAACTCTAACCATGCAAACCAAAGGCTACCTGTTGGCTTCAGTCTGGTTTCTCACATTGGGCTCAACCCCTTCCAGCAAGTAAGGGTGCCCACACAATTTGCGCAGTTCCATGACCACGTTGGTGAGTGAAACCTGGAGACAACAATAATTAAATTGGATGGAAGCTCTTTAAGCTTAAAGCACCGAGTCTCCCCAATATGTTTCAATGAATGAGGAGCTCAAGTTGAGCAAGACTTCTGTGCATATTGGTCTCCAAAGTTTATCGAATACAACCATGAAACAGAATAATTGTACCACCTGGCTAGCAAATCCTAGCAAAGAAACTGAAAGTTTAACGCAACCAATTCATATCAGTGATGACGGGAAGATTTGCTTCTGCACCTGAGGACCACCCTGACGGGTCAATATCTGATAATTTTTTGTCAAAATTGCCTTGTAGAACTCCTTCTGAAGAGTACTCAGCTCCACTCGCAGTATAAGTTCCTTTTTGGGTGGCATTTCTTTCAAAACATCCTTCTTCACTCCTGCAAACAAATAAACCACCGAAAATAATAAATAAATAAAGACTCAGACACGCAACTCAAAAAGAGTGAGGCAAGATCAAGTATCATCTAATATGCAATCTCATTGTATCCACTAGCATAGATACATGCTCAACTTAGTGGCAGCATTTCGCTTACTGCGTAATAAGTGCGGTGCCAACATCTTGTGCAGCCGCCCAACCTGCTCCTCCTGATTTATGTCTTGAAACTCGTTCTGAAACTCCTCTAAGCTTGAAAACTGCAGAAACGCATAGGAACATGGACTGCATATCAGCTCTAATAGTAGGTTTTGAATACCACCATAATTGTTCAAGTCTAACACGTAAAGTGCTGAAGGTTTATTGCAAGAAATGCCATACTAACCTTGCCAGCATCCAGAAAATGCATAAGCATGAAGAGCTCATCGAGGTTGTTCTGCAGCAAAGCATATGAATCCGTCAGAAAAATTGTTGCAAACGATTGCTAATTTCGGCTATTAATTCCACGTCAAAATTTACACCACCAACAGACTCAAACCTGTAAAGGTGTTCCTGTGAGAAGGACCCGGTGAGTTGTAGTGAACGTCGTGAGAGTTTGAAAGAGCTTGGAGTCCTTGTTTTTCAAACGGTGGCCCTCATCAACGATCTGAAGAGAAAACACAGAAATCAGTGAAGTAATGACGTCCTTAAAGACGAAGATACGTACGTAGCTCAAACTAACACCATTAAATTTGAAAGACCTGAGATCAAGGCGTCAATCCTAAAGCATTTGTCTTAAAGCATTTGATGTTGACGAAAAAAGAGAAAGAAGATTGTACCAGACACTCCCATTTGAGAGCTTTGAGAATCGCAGTGTCAAGATTGATCATCTCATACGATGTAAGCAACACGTCAAACTTCACTCGATCTTGTTTACTCTCCCCCATCTTCTTCTTTCCTTTGTTCTTTGATTTCTTTGAGCTAGATTGTGGGAAAAAAAATTCATACTGACGAAGAATGGCCCGCGCTTGAGAAGACCCAACATACATAACCTGTACACAGAGGTAAGAAAAAAGAAAATTACTCAAAAACTAAACGCAAGTACATGTTCCCAGTGGATGGCAATACGCAAGTACAGTTGTAAGAAATTAAAAGGTCATAGCGACAATAACCTGTACACAGATCGGAGGATGTACAAATGTAACATCTACAGAGGCAAATGAAAATCACAGTGCAAAAGCCGTACTGAAGAACATACCACATTCATTTGAGGGGCCCAAGTGGCAAATTCCCGTTCCCAATTCCGTAAAGTTGATAGTGGAGCTACAACCAGATGCGGCAAACCCACATTCTCCTCTATTAAAGATCCCAGCAATGAGATGCTTTGAATTGTTTTCCCTGAAGAGAGTAAGAACATACTTAGCCTCATCGTACTAGTACAGTAAGAAGAAACAACTACGTAGTCAGATCAAATTCTCAGGCAGACCAACAGAAGCCCGCGAAGAACGATACTTCATCGGCTGAGCACAGAAAAGATGTGCCAGCTCAACCCGACATTGTCTAACATCATCAGTATCAAGAACAGAGACGGGAAGTAATAAAAAATCTTCTGTCGAACATTTTCCACATGAAGCAAATAGATGTGGAAACTGGCACACAAAACACAATGAGATGAATTTCATACCAAGTCCCATTTCATCAGCGAGTATTACATGCTTGCTCTGCTCCCAAGCAAAGCGCAGAAAGTTTAAGCCTTCCAACTGATAAGGATGCAGCGAACCTGCTCCAAAAAATAATTCATCACATCCTCTGATTCCAGAAAAAAATACTTGAATATAACAAACACTTGCATCCTGCTACCTCTTCATACCCAATGATGTACAAAGAAAAAAATTAATGCATAACAGAGTCTTGATTCTACTAAATGATGAAGTGCTCTGTGTTTTAAATATGTGCTTACATTAGAGTAACAAATTATAGGGCAACTACAACTCTCGACATAAAGATTCTAATGATAGATCTCTCAACGCCACGAAAACTACAGACGAGAGTACCCATGTCTACTAAAAAAAGAAAGAAACTCTGAGTAAAAAAGAAAGAAAGAATAGCAACTAACCACTATGTCCTAAAGAGAGAAACAGGAGAAAGCTGAAGAATACAAACAAAGAATAACTAATTCATACCTCCAACCAAAAACTTAGGCGTCTTTTTGAAAGGCTTGAAGTCTCTTCTTCGCCGCTTTAAATCCTTGTTGTCAAGAGCTGAACCTTTTCGCTTTCTAAGTGCCTGGCGGCTCATAATTTCCTTAAATTTGTCTACCTCCGTCTGAAAAGCTAAGACATCCTCCTCCACTTCCCATGTGGCCTCATCATAACCAAGCTCCTTCCACTTGACCAAGTATTCCGTAATATCACCATTATGTCTGCAACGGAATTACACAACAATGTACTAGAATAAGTCCCTAAACAATCCTGAGCTAAATGGGATAACTTACCAAAGTGGGCCTAAACAAGGAAAGAAACCTCGAAAAACACTCAATTCAATCCTAAGAAGCATAAGGACGTGAATATAATCCTTCTATTCAGCATGTTCATAACATCTTGTAGTATTACGTGATGAATTGTCGCTCAATCTTCCGGTAAACCTAACAACCGTCGGAGGAGTCGAGACGAGCACTAGCAATCAAAAGTCATGTCACCCAAATTCCTAACAAAAGAGAAAAAATTTTGTGTCGAACCTCATGTCAAGAACTCGGTCCACAGTTGTCCACTCTGGTCTAATTGGCATGCGATCCTCATCAGGTGTATTCCAGTTTTTGGCACCATCAAGCAGCTTGTGGAAATGATTCAGTTTCATTCGAAGACCTGCGAAGGTCTTCATACCCCTCTCGAGATTCTCGGCAGTGACCCTGCCAAGAGCAAATCGAGTTAAGCTAGTGTTTGAGTGCAGAGTGAAGTTCCAATCCAAACCTTTGGAAATTACAGTTCATTGCACTCTGGAACTAAGGAAAAAGTAATAGGGTCATACCAAGAGCAGTGCAGATAGGATCTTGTCTTCCACTTAACAAAATACTGCTTCACAAGCTTCGGTGGTTGATCCTCTGAGCTTGGATTAGCCTCAGTATTGCCAGGAGGAGCTTTGCCAGGGACTTTGATTGGTCTCATCTGCATATCAATAAACTTCTCGACATCACCAAGTGGGTCTGCCTGTAATACACACAGCACCGAAGAGTAAATTAGAAATCGTCACAACGGTCGCAAGACCGGCACATACTGGTACAAAATATAGACACAGAAACTTCACGAACGCAAAACCCTTTATCACATCTATCTAAACGACTAGTAGCAGTGCTAACTAAGTGTTTTGTCATATGGTTAACTCGAAGTTCTGAGAAGCACATGAACTTACACATTTAGGACAGCTCCACTTCCCACGTGGAACCACCTTCATAGGTGGATCCAGACAGCCAAGATGAAACACTGCGGTACAAGTATCACAGCACAACAAATCTCCTCCCAGGTGGCAAACACTGCAGAAGTCTTCACTCTGCATTTCAACACTTCGATACCATTACTTACAAACAATACAAGGAGACTTTTCATAATCAGAAACTAAAAGTTTGTTTAATTTCCAATCAATTCTTACGATCGAAGGTATGAGCACATTCTAAGCATTATTATCGATGCCACTTCCTAACACTACAAATCATTCGTACCTGCTCCATTTTCAGAACCTCCTTCTCTTCATCTTCCTCTTCTCCACCCTCCTCTCCTACCTCCTCCTCCTCCCATTCTTCCTCCTCCATGCCATCTTCTTCGTCGACATAGACGGGTTTCCTGTTCGTCCTCTGCCTTAACCTCTCCGTAAGCAGGCTGAACTCCTGAAAGACTCCAAAATCAATCCAGAAACGTGAGATCCAGAGAACTCACAACAAAACTAAAAGTAACTACTGCAGGAGTACAAAATTAGAGTGTGAGAATTACTTAGTCCAAGATTTTGGTCATTTCTACGATCGTGTGTAAGAGTAAAATGACCAAACTTTGAGTATAAATATTACTCTTACTCTCTGGCAAATAAAGAACTTTTCACAATCCAGTCAAATTCATTTGAAGCAGGACATCTAATCAGTAGCGCATGACATCAACATCCAGCAACAAAGACTACCATGACATGGCAAGAGACCACTTCTCAAATCCAATTAAGAGTATTGAACTCAAACCACTTTATTATGAACTTCTCTAATGTGACATACTAGAACATCCTCCACACTGACTGACATGATGGTCACACATTCCAACAGAGAAAGTTCGAAGTGAAAAAGTTGGGACCCCAGGTGTAAAGATTGCAAGGGTTTGAGTTCAGCAACAAACCTCATCACCTTCCCCGCCCTCGTTCACAGGCTCCTCCACAAATTCCTCTTCAGCCATGTTGCTCATCACCTTTAAAACCTTTTCTTTCTGAAATAGTTACACAGGCGGGACAGAGCCCCAGATCAGCAGAAACCGTTACATTTACAGAAACCCGGGTGTTCGTCTAGCTTGGCCCCCTCGAGAACAGGACCCCTGTAATTTGGGGTCTATAACAATGTGACCACAACTGATAAGTGGTCATCAATGAAATGTCTCGCAATCCAACCCAGACTAAGATGCAATCCCCTGCATCCAATATACACATTCATAAAATCAATGCCAGTGATCCATTTCAGTGCAGTGCAAATCACGCAATGAGTCTAACAAAACTCAATGACACAAACCTTTAGTGCTGAAAGCTCATTAAAGTCTTCCAGGCGCACCTCTACAGGGTCACGAAGCCACGGAAAAGAAGCTTCCAGATGCACGACTGGGAATCCAAAGCTCGAGAAACCTGCACGGACGTGATCACTAATTCCACCAGTCATCAGATCAGTATCCCCCAACTGTCCACTCACTGGTCCGTCCCATTTGAACTAATTCACACATTTTTTTGGTTATTCAAGTGCTGCAACTTGAAAGCTCCCTATAATCATTGCTTAATAATTAAAATAAAATAAAATTAGGTTACATCCCCATCTCTCTCCCTGCTGTCATAAGCATCAGAAGCTCATCACTGCAAACCTCACCAAGCTCACCTCACAGACGTACTACTCAACAGTCTCTCAACACCATTGAAGCCCCACACACACACACAATCTGCTCGTTCTTATTGGACTGTTCCAATTGCAAAAAACCCACAGGGGAGCTTCGCATGTACAAATGGCTGGAACAAAAATTCAACCCACCAACATTTCACATTCTAGCCATTTCACAAAACACGTCCACCCCAGGAAAGAGACTGAACATTAAAAAAAAACTACTTTCACGTGCATCCCTGGGCCCAAAGTTCCCCGGGTTGACTACTGGACCGTCACCCTACTGGGACCAAGAGCCGTAAATAGGGCTCTGGAGACCGAAATAGACGAAACCCACCAAGGAAAACAGACCAGGATGGGGAACACAAAACCCTACCTGGGCGAAGTGCAAACCGCAACAATACGGCAGCAGCAGGGAATGAGAGTAGCCGGAGAGAGAGAGAGAAAAGAGACAGACAGACAGAAGAGAGAGAGAGAGACACAGTGAAAGGGGGCGACGAGGGTAAAGCAGCAGGAGAGTATACAGAAGGAAGAGGGAAGGGGGGAGAAACTGGTATCACCCAGGTCTCACCAACATCAAGGAAAGAAAGAATCAGAGACATAATAATGAGGGGCGGTGGACATCAATCGGATATCTTAAATGTACCAAAATCCTAGATTTTCAGATTTTCAGGGAGGAATATCTTGAATTTTACACCAGTGGTTGATAATCTTCTATGGGGGTGCTTTTTTAAAACTTGGGGGAAAAAAAATGAACCATGATGAGAATGACAAAGAGTGGTGGATTTGTTGTCTACTTTATGGTTTGGAACGTTGGGTTGCCCTTCATTTTACTATCACCTCCCACTTGGGTATTCTACCGTGTGTTATTAGTAACATAGGCACTTGATTTGCCTAATTTTTTTTTATTAGTGCCGAGCCTAAAAGAAAGAATTAAAGACATAATAATTAATGAGAGGGTGTGGACCTCAATTGGATATTTTAAAATGAACCAAGGTCCTAGATTTCTTGGGATAAATCTTGTATATTTTACATCATTGGTTGATAATCTCCAATGAGTGTTGTATTTTATTAAGCGTAGGAGAAGAAAGAACCATCGTGGGGAGGAGGCAACGGGTAGATTGTTTTGCCATTTTAAGATGTGGGACTTTGAGTTGCCTTTCATTCTAAGGGACTGTAAATGTAGATAGTGATTTGGGGATATTTGAGACTTGATGTAGAGTGTGAGAGGATGTTTAATGGATTGCACTTTGATCCTCCCCCCGTGGTGATGATAGTGAGAGGTTTTGTACAATATCTTCCACTCTTTTCAGTTTGACAGTTTCCCACATGTTTCTACGTTCATGAGCAAGTGACATCATAAAGCATAGTACAGGAGAATATGTTTATGAAGATCTCATACAACTTTATGGTGTCATTGTATTATGAGCGATTTGATTTGAGGGTGAGTTCAATACAAAAGTACAAGAATCCAATTGACAGTTTGGTTTTAGTTGCAAAGCATGTATATGATGGATAGATATTGAATGTACTAGAACTAGGGTTTACATGCTTGTCAATTTGTCCTTCATGTTGACTATAACATAATTTATAGTGTGGCTCTTCAATTGTGGTGCAAATAAGAGCTCCAATCTTAGTTAGTTTCCCTTCTATTTATAATAAAAATTTGACCATAGTGCATAATGTTTTGTGCTAGAGCATAGTTGACACTTCCTACTTTGTTATTTACCATGATTTTCTAATATGGGTTTGCAATTCACTTTAACACATCTATTCCTTCTAAATTGGATGTGCCCTAGTCAAATACAATTATTAGAAGAAAATTGTATTGGAGTCAACACAATCTACATGATGTTTTCATGTTTTCATGTTTTCAAGGCAATTTTTTTGTTTCCAAAAGTTACTAGAAGAAAATTAATTAAGGCTTGGAAATCATTCAATTTTTTGTACTTTATTTAATCTAAAATACAAGATTATTTTATCAAGTTCAATTTTCAGTGCATTTTGCTTATTTGAAGGTTTCCAAAAATTTATTGAATAATCTCAATTGGAAGCTTTGTATGTTAGAACCCAACCTTCACAACATTGTGTTTACTATGTTTGAAATATTGAATTTAAAAATATTCCTTTAGTTTCAATTGTATTGTTAGTTGTCTCTCAATGATGTCGGTCTTCAACTTTTGGTAGATTTTATTATTATTCTAATACAGGCATTATACTTGTAAAATAAAAATAAAAAATATTTTTTTACCTAAAATCTAAAACAATAAACAATTGTTGGAAATATTTTTTTTATAAGGAAAAATATTTAATTCTAGCTATTCATTTAAAATAAATCCTGATTCAATGCAATAATGGTGGTAAATAACACTACTATAGTGATACAATGTTCTTACTCCATTCCACATGCTTGATTAGTGAATTCAAGAAATATTATTCTGTAGGGTAGTTATTGCCTCTTTTGAGCACATTGTGTGAGAAACTGTGGCTTTTTGAGGAAACCATATGTTGAAAATTGATGAGTTACACTTGTCATCAATTGTGGCTTTTTCATTCATGGTTAAATTTTTCTAAAAGTCTTTGAAAGGGGTACACATGTCACTTTGGGGAGTGGATGAAAAAAAAAGATGTATACTTGTGACAAACATCCCACCTTCACATTGGTATTTCTTTGACATTTCTTTGTGTTTTCTTGCAAATAATATGGGATATGTGAAATGCATATTGTATAGTTGTATACACATGTGTATAATTCATAAAAATATGTATATTTGCCATATATTTCCATTTATATTTTGTATGTATTTCACATGTTGTGTATATTTTGTATTCAATATCACATTTGTATTCGGTTTTGTATTATGTATCCTAGAGCATAAACAATCACAATAATTCTATGATTTGTTAAATTGACGGTTCTAGGTTTTCTTAACATTTTTAACATGTAGGGGTTTACTAATGGCAACGGGCAGGGATGTTCACCTCTTTTTGCTTCATTGTTGTTGTGAATTAAGGACATATGTAGACAATCATTACGTAATCCTTTTCATTTGCAATAGATGTGTGCATTTGAAATGTCCATTTACTATATGGATTAAATTTCCTTTGCCTCCACCATTTATAACAAACATATCTTTAAAAGCTTTGAAATATACCTTGGTCTATAAGGAATAAAAGGTTCTTTGAAAATTAATTAATTAATTATATATAAAATAATTTCCATAATTTTCCCATTGTGTATTGAAAAACAACCTAATATTTGGATTTACTGCATATGGTATAAAGTTGTACTTAAATTTCATAATGCCGTCAAATATGATAATATCAAATGTACAAATCATTAAAAACAGATATAGACTGCCAAAAGTATGTGGCCAGAAAGAGCCCATGGGACCTTTAAGGGTTAATAATAACTGTACTGTTGTGTAAAAACAAAACTCTCAATAATATTCAGGCTCTCAGACGGTAGGTCCCCCCCCCTCACACACACACAAATATCCACAAACGTTTCGGGGATATTAAAGAGGGGTGTGACATTAAAGAGGTCGAGTTGCCAAGACTTCTATTCTCGCCTTCGAAGTGATTAAGCCAACCAGGACGCGACACAATGGACACAGTGACACATTATTGCTCTGTAATAGCAACAGCAGTCCAGCCCTCAAGCCCAACCGGTTCTTCGCACGCCACCTTAGTGATTTTGCTCCTCTTTTGGCGATTTTAGGGTTTTCAGGGTTTTTGCACGACAATCGATTTTTGTATCGTCCACGAAGCTTGTTTCCTTACTTCATTAGGTTTGTTGTAGGAACGAATGCGACACGTGTTGCGGCTGCTGACAATCTCGCTGTCGGTACATGAGATCACCGAATCCAGTAGGTCAGGAAAATTCTTCCAATTTCGGAGGGTGGGTTTCACGGGACAGGTCGTTAACAGCTTTTGGAACTTTTTCAAGGGGTTGCGGGAACTTTCAAGATGGTTTGGGAGTATGGAATTGAAAGAATTCATTTTTTTGGAATTGTTGTAGGTAACAAAAGCAAATGATGCTCCGGAGAGTGATTGATCGTTTGCACATGGCGGGATCGGGTTTATGAGTCGTTTGGAGGGGCGAAGACAGTTTACTGATCATCTTCGGCAGGTTTGATTGTTTAACTTTTTCCTGAATTCTGATCTGTATTGGATTCGAGAATTTTTTATTGGTACCAGATCTGTGTTCGTTGATGGTGTAGAGTACTTTGTGTTTGCAGTTTATTTTTGTTTTAATATGTTTAAGAAGTTAAAGTTTACGCTACGCCTGAGCGAAAGCTGTAGTAATGGCAAGGAAGAGAAACCCTAGTGCAAAATGGCGCTTCGGCATTCACGATCGTAATCTGCCCAACCGGGTCACGGTTTGTTTTTCGGTGTCCACATAATTCACGAGCTTGGAATTGGTTCATCACGTCATTCTATTTGTCGTTTGGTTTCTGCTGTTTGGTTGGTGTTTTCGGAAGTATCCATAGCTGCGTGTTGGGAGGGTTGCGTGCTCTATGATCACTCGATTTCTAGGTCTTGTGGTACATATTTTATGAACGCAGTTTAGCTAATCTGCAGGGTAACTAGAACTATGCAATTTGAGATATGAAACTGTCATTGACACAATGAGTTTCACATCCTGTTCTGTGGGGCAGATTCTCTTGCAAGGAGTAAGTACCTTGTGGGCCTAGGGACATTAAGCTACAAGAACGATGTATGGTGACGGCGAGCCTTCTGAAACCCCTATGGAAGCAGGTATGCTTCTTCAGCTTTTTGCAGCAATGATAATTTCATGTGAGCGCCGGTGTAACTGCATGTGCAATGTGTATTGAAGCCAGAGTTGGTTGTCTTGATTAGGAGGGGCAGATCATGCATCCACATCCGGGTCTTGTGGTGAAGCACTTTCTAAGCAAGCCCACGACAATCCAGCCTTCGTTGGAAATGCGACAGCTAGTACCTCCCGAGCCGAACAGCAGTCACCGGATGCAAGGGATGGGGAAGCAAGGGTAAATTCAGCTCCTGAAGGTCCAGCTTTCATTCCCGTACAGGTAATAGGAATCTGCAGGTTTCTATCACAAGCTTTACGAAGAACCCTATCCAATCCTCTTCCTATCCTGCCGCTGTAGAGGGTGTTTATGCCCATTGTAGCATTGTGTGTTTCTCTTGATTTGTGTATCTGAGACATTAAGCATTTGATGGTCAAGTTGGAATGTATGCGTGATGGTTAAGAGCTGTCTAGTTCGCTGGTGTTGCTGAACATCAACAGGAAATATGTATCAGTCAATGTGCTGCCCTAGATGTTGCTGACTGAGTACTGGATGCAGAATGATGCCGGGTGGGTTCCATTGGCGTTCAGCCCCATCATGTTTCAAGGAAATCCGGAGTTATGGAACGGAACAGCTGGGACGATTTTAGCTGGAGCTGAGACCTTTCCACCTGGGGTTATGCCCCTTGGAGCATTTCCACCTGGGATAGGCGCAGCTGGAACAGCCGACGGCATATCGATTCCGCAGTGTATACCTGTGTTGTTTCCGGTTCAAATGCCCCTCTTTCTGCCTTCACCTCCATCCAATCAAGCTGGACAGAACGGTGGCTTTTCTCCTATGGTTCCTTTCTATGGACTTCCTGGGATGGCAGCAGGGGCACCAGCTATGTTCAAGTTTCCCGTACCTATGTATGTCCTCTACACTTAGCGATTTACTTCATCTTATTGCTTGCCTTTTTATTGTCTTGTTTATGTTTGCTGTAAATTGGTATTTGTGCATCATGTTCTGATTACTACACACACTCTCTAGGCTTTTGTATCTCTTCATGGATCTTGATATTTTGTGCATGTAGGAATGTACCCATGCCCACGGAAAGAAACCTGTCCGGTGCAACCGCCGGGCAGCAATTGGCTGACGCAGGAAGGGCACCACCGGCTGTTGTAAGAGGGGAAGTGCCTCTTGGGCGAGTTGGGCCGATACATCTGAATGAAGTGCCACCAGTTGCTCAAGGAGAAGCACCTGATCAAAGGCGGGTCGTTCGCAGGTCAGCTCCTGATCTCATGTAGGATTTGGTAAAAAGTGTAGATCTATGGAAGATGACCATGCACATGGTGCAGCATCATGTGCAGAGATTGTGGCATTGATTAGCAATCAGGTGCAATCCAGATGCAATCCACTTGACTTGTGATTTAAACGTATGGAGTCAGTCTCATTCAACGTGGATGTATGTATTCCTCTGTATGTCACGAGTACTCCATTTTGGGACCTCATATAATGCGGGATCTCGTGAGTTTTGTAGGTTTCAGGTTGGTATTCAGCTGGATCTGCTTCTTTTATTGAAGCTAGCGGTCATTGTTTTCGTATTCAACCAAGATGGATCCAAAGACCGTTTGCTTCTTCTTCTGGGACTGGCATGTGTGATCTACTTGTAAGTTTCCGTAGACCCTATGCTCCACATTTCTCTCTTGAAGTTGGCGGGCATGATTTGGAGGTACAAAAGGTAGAACTCGTCCTGTGATCTTTTACTAAGGCCGTTGGTCAATTTCTTATATCTATGAGTCTCAAGTGAACATAATCTATCACTCTGAATTGCCACATCTGAAACCGATCAGGTATCAAACAAGTTCGCTAGCTCCCCTTCTGCGATGGCTTGCCGAAAGAGCACAGCAGTTCATGACACCACCTGACCATCATGCCCAGCCTCAACCTGAGGCACACCGTGCACGAGGACCAGGTAGAGCAGAATTAGATTTTCCTCTGTATGCTTATGAAATGGAAACATGAATCACTTGATTTTAGAGGATGCACAAATTTTAACCATGTGATTCTAGGAATGATTCCTATCATTATGTTACTTTTAGGATAATGTTCATAATAAATCTAGCCGTCAACTTTCTACTCTGGTTTTCGCTCTGCAGATGTACAAGCGAGGGAAGCCCCAGGTGCAGAGGCTGCCAATCCAGCAGCAGAGGAACGAGCAGGTACATTTGTTTTGTTTTCATGCCCATACTATTCCACAGCTATCTCTGTTTTAGGATGCCCTTAGAAACATCCTATTGTGAAGTTGGGGCTAACATGTGACATAGCGAACTTCCAGTGTTCGTTGGTGTTCATTGTTGAAGAAGAACATTGAATGTCACATGTGGAATGTGTTGGTCACCGTAGTGTCCAGAATCTCTGGCTATTATCATATTTGTATCAAAGACATGCTACATTGTCCAAGACAGATTGCATTTGTATCAGAGTAACACAGTATATCCTATGGTTGGCTGCAGCTGGTGCAATGTAGATTTGCTGAGTATTGTGGATAGGCAATGTTGAATTCTAACAAGTTTCCACTTTTCTGATCAAATTGAACCAGCTGAAGCCGTTGGAGAAGCACCTGCGGAAGGAGCCAATGTGCAAGTACCACAAGGTCCATTTTTGGCTTTCGTGAAGGAGGTCCAATTGCTGGTGGTTGGGTTTGTCACGTCATTGCTTCCAGGGTTCCATCCCCACGCCGACTAGGTGACACGTTCATCCCAAAAGGCAGTGAAATTCATCGAAAAGGCAATTTGTTTTTCGAAGCAAGGAAGTGTACATGGTTTCCGATGCTATCTTCAGAACGGAGAAGCAAGCCGAAGACAAAGGTTTAGGCATTTTGAGCCACATGTACGTAATGGTCCAATTTCAAGCTGACTGAAAATGGGGAAACGAGGAAATACAGATAAGCACAGTACAATCAAGTTGGCGGACTTCCAAGTGGTGTCATCTGATTTGTGGTACACAGTTTCTTTGTAGTCTTTCTGAAGATGCTTTGCATCCTTTCTGTTACGCAGTCTGTTTAATACTGAGTTTTGTTCTTTGACATCCTTACCGGAAAGCATGAAGAGCTTGTTAGAAGTAACTTGTGTGATGATTTTGACTTAAAGCTTAAAAGGAGATAAGTTGCTTGGAGGTTGCAAATTGATGTTTTCGTTCAGTGGCACTTCAATGGATTCAAGAGCTTGGTCTTGAAACTTTACAATACTGGAAGCACATCGGATGGACAGAATTCCCAGGGTACATTCGTAGCTCGTATGCAAATATCTATAAGTGCAAGAGGATGAAGTTATAATTTCTGTAACATCATTCTCCACATTACTGGACCGCAAATATTGTCTAAACAACTGAAAGCACCTGAACAGTTCGACAACATATTAGTTCTGAGCTCAACACGCCCATCCTAAGACCAAGCCAAACATGTGAAGATCTGTAAAGAGACTGGCTGATAAATGGTGGTCTGGAAATAAATTTCATCAATAATGCTCAAAAAAATAACGAAGTAGCCGCTCCTGTATTGACATTTCCCATATACCTAATTGTCTCACGAAAAATAATGGAGACAAAAATTTTCATGGCTGTGGACCATGAAATTCTGAAAATACATCTAGTCTACCTAAACCGCAAATGGAAGCTCCGACTCAGTGTAAGTAAAAGGTTAAACTGCCCTTTCCAAAGATTCCAGCAGATGCAACAGCCGAGTGCCACCACTCGCAAAACTGACCTAGATCTGCATGGCACTATGTGCACTGATCCTCCAAACTTGAAGCCGGCACATAAGACGGACCAATGGACATCCGCTGGAACAAATGCATTGATTCTTCAACCAGCAAATGAGCACAGTCTGACGTGCTTTCAACACAACACCATTCTCTCATCAATCACTGTCATCATCTATTCCGTTGTTCATCTGTTCACCCGCCACATCGCCCATCTCCTCATCCTGGTGATACAAGTCAGAAAAAGCGTGAGAATATATAAATAGAAGCAACTGAAAAATAAAACAGGTTAACCCAAATTATCAACGCAGAATTAATATTCGTATCAATTCCTTCCTATTGCAGGCTTTCACTCCAGCAACATCGTTAATGGCATACTAAAGCAGGGACTCACCTTGTCCCAGTCTTTAAGCTTCTGTTTTCCAATCATAAAATCGTCTTTTACAACTGACCAACGTGAAGTTGATTGATTCTGCAGAAAACCAACAAATACTTATCAGATACCTCATTCAGTGAAGACAGAGACCAATGTACATTATAGACTGGTTGGGTTCTCTTCCCGCACAGTTAAAAACCTAAAAACTCACCTGTGATTCAGATGTCCCAAACTTGAAAGGTGGCTCCGAGGATGAAGGCAATCTCCTTTTATTATTACCAACAGCAACAGAGGTGCCAGAGCCTTTCACTTCCGCTAAAAAGGCAGCCTTGCTCTGCTTCGCAACCTCTGCAAATCCAGACACTCAAATTAGAATACTCTTGAACTAGATTAGGTATAATCTAGTATAAAACCCCATTCTGACATAAAAACAATTCAAGACATCAGACTGCGTCTACTCTCTTAAATTACCTCTGGCATCACGACCATCGGCACTAGCCTGAACCTTCTGCGCTTTGCTCACCTGCAACTTGTCAATAAAAGTGTAAATATTAGCACAGTACAGAATAATATTAAATGCAAAACCAACAAGCTAATAATCATCTACATTCCAATCATTTCTAAAGCCTACCCTAACACCAATTATGGAGAACAATAAGTAGCTGCATTCTCGAATATAGAAATAATAAGGATAATTACCGCATTGAAAAGTTTCACAACTGCTCTCCAGGAAACCACCCCGCAATAGCATGCAACCACAAGCAAAGGTGAGACACCAACCCACATGAAAAGATACAAAGCCGCAGCAAAAACAAATCATGTTAATGGTCATACTACTAATTAGAAACGGTACTTGTATTAGCAATTGATTATATACTTATGGAAGCACGAAGAGATAAAGCACCTCCTCTTGTCGCCAATTTCACAAGATCTTTTTCTTTAGTATCAGTAAACGACTGCGGATACAAATGTGCCTTCTCCCGGAGCTACAGTCACAGAGCACAATCACAGATCAGACTTGTGATGAGACACATACCCAGGAATATATACTCTTTTAGACGGTTCATTTTATTATTGTAAATGACAGCATGCGGCACACTGTTCAATATAGCTCAGCATGACTTTGCTCTGTGGTCCTAAGGAACCCAATTTCGCTATATTAATGGTATATCCCAGCCTCGCATGGCAGATGATAAGATCAGACAGGCATGTTAGGTCTTCTGACAATATAACCAATTCATAAGCAAAAGCCTAACTCAAGGATCAAAATTCCAAAACCGGCGTAACATGCACAATAAGAATAATACCTCCTTTTTTTCTACCCTCGTGGCTTTGTTGTCCTTGGTTTCTCCGGCGTCTTCCTCAAGCTTCCTTGCTACGAGTGTTTGCCTGGCTGCCAAGACAGGACCCTGAGACCACAATTCACGGGAGCCTACCAGATTAGCGAACCTTGGCGCATTCATAAGCACCACAGTTCAAAGTGATCAACCTCTAGGAGGACTTTACAATTCAATAAGTCAGTTAGCCTGCGAATAACACTTCTCCATGCAAAAGGACGGACAAGCAAGACATGCCCAAATACTACAGGACAGATATGATATTTCACGTACAGTGTCGGATTCCTTCGCTGCTTTGCTCTGGAGAATTTTGCTGAAGGCGCGACTGTAGGCAGAAGACTGCGTACTAACACCCCCAGTACCTCTGTCACTGTCACTACCACCCTCTGAAGCGGAAGGCTCTCCCTCACTCTGGCCCTCCTCTGCACCCAAGCGCTCATCTTCTTCCTCATCCTCCTCACCCTCATCCTCATCGTCTTCCTCCTCTTCCTCCTCTTCCTCTTCCTTCTCCTTCTCCTCTTCATCCTCGCCTTCTTCCACTTCCTCTTCCTCTTCCTCTTCCTCCATCCCCACCGCATCGTCACCACTTTTTTCCCCATCGTCTAAAACCCTAACCTCGGCACCATCGCCACCACTTCCACTCGCTGCCCCTGCACTCTTCCCCTCGTCCCCCGGCGCCGAACTCGAACTCGGTCCAGCTGCTTCTTTCCACGCGCTCTCAGCAGTATCGTCATCGTCCAACCTCCTGGCGCTTCCTATATCACGCAAATCCTCCTCACTCCGACTGCGACTCCCTTCCATGGAATCCCCCTCCGAGGTAGTGTACCCCATTTCCAACATCTTGGGATTTGCAACCACCTGCTCCACAAAAGTCTTCATCGTTCCCCCGCCTCCCATCTCCTCGTCGTCATCACTCTCATTTTCACTTTTCAAAACCGAATCCAACGACTCGTCACTGTCCACATCGCTCAAGCCTTCGAACTCGTCCTTCAGCACGCTTTCGTCGTCGTCGTCGGATTCGTCTTCGTCGCTCTCAGAGTCCACGGGCGCCACAACCTCGGGAGGAATCTCTGCGCGGCGCTTCTTGCGAGTCCCCTCGACTGGCTGTTGCCTGGCCATGGCGGACGACACGAGAAGGGACACAGAATTAGGGTTTGGAACTCTCCAACAACATGTACAACTCAAAATTGCAACTGCGTTGTGATAAACCCTTCAGTTCCTTGTCCAGTGACCTAATTCCAACTACCGTCTGTCACCGGCCTTGGAACCTCACCTCCTCGGGGATGAATGAAGGCATGGATGGATGGGTGGATGGATGAATATCTTGCTATACACTAATATATATTATTATAATATATTATTATAATATATTATTATAATATATTGATTATAATATAGTGTTATAATTCGTTTAACCCCCTAAACGTCCAGATTCATCTCCAGAATTGACAATTTGAGAAAAATCGTTACAAAATGCAATTTGAAAGCACATTATGAAATTGGTATAACTCACAAATTAGAGTTGTAGATTGTGAGTTGTAGATTTCATTCATACAATTAGATTCATCAATGCTATCACCAATATATTTTATAAATTTTGAAAGCGAAATCTCAAATTTCCTTCTAAATTTGATTACAAGTAAAATGTTGGAATGGATTTGAATTGAGGTTCTCTTGACATGGTGATTTTATGAAATTTTGTGTTCTTTAAATCTATGATCTCCATTTTGCCAATCTAGTTTTGAACTAGAGTCAAAGCAATTTGGGCTTAGTCAATCACTTGACATACTTGCACATTTTTCATTTTAGAAATATATGTACTCTAGTAACACCAAATCCAACCATTAGATAGGAGAACAACTTAATAGAGTATCTCCACAAATTAGGATGATTTTCATTCAAGTAGTAATGACAGAGAAACAAGAATTTCAATTTGTTTATTGTTCAAATATTAGATGCCCAAGTTCTAAATGGTTAAAAATGTTATACATTTTCACATGCAATGAATATTTTTACCAAGAGTATAGATATCAATAATATTCAAAGATGAGGATCTCTATGAACACAATTGGTAATAATATTCATAGATAATCAATATTGATAGCATTTTAAAATCAATTAGTATAAATGCTATTTGGCCTTGTGTATTATTTCAACTTATGGGGATAAATGTTAAAGTTTTTTTCTTATTTTGGGTGCCTAATTTTGAGTTTCATTACCTATCCTAGGTAATTTGGAATCTTTAATATAAGATATTTCTTCAAATTTTCTAAAGTTGATCACATGGTGGTAAATAACACATTTCTATGTTTTCTTCTAAAGAAAACAAAATTCAAGACCAAATGAGTTCTAGACCTAGTCCTTATAAATACGAATTAGTTATAGGTGACTATTTCTATAGATACTATCATAGGTGGAAGGTAGGATCGATGGAAAATAATTATAATAATAAATACAAAAAAGTGGGATTTTTTTGTTTTAGAAGTGTTTTTGAATTGGAAAAATAAAATCATGGTAACTTCTTGATTTGGGAATCTACCCAATTTTTGTTTTTTCTAAAAATAAAATTATTTGATGAGGATATACAAACACCACATTTATGTATATCCTCCTCTAGTTTCATTTGAATGTCAAAATAAATATCCTTGGATTTTTGACAAATTTTGATCACTATAAAAATGAAATGTGACAAAAAAATTCAAGATATAATTATTTTATATCAGAACTTCAGTCATACATAGGATTTTCATTATTTGAAGTATTACTAACACATCTAAATTTTTTTTCTACTATGGGCTTGGAATCCAAAAATACATGTTTAAAAATGACATATGGAAGTTCTTCAATCATGCATATATACATTGGTACAACTTCATTTAGAGTTTATATTAAAATGTGGTAGTAGAAAATGGATATTATGAAGAATTGGATGTGGTATATTTCTATTCAAATATATATATTTACATTAGAATATGGTTGTAGAAAATGTGAAATTAATAAGAATTGAGTATGAATTGTTAAATATCTAAATTTTTCTAAAAGAGAAAAATTTTGTAGTCTAAAATTAAACTTGAAATAATTTCAAACGTTTCTAGAATAATTTAAAATTATTGAAGTTAAAAACACTAAAACACTTTTTTCTATTACCTATATGTAGTGTACATTTTGTTCTTCAATGCATACCAAAGTTGAATATTTTGATCGGGAATAGGAACACATTTATAAAAATCTAGTGTCTTTTATTATATAATATGTACTTGTGGATGGACTAGATATGTTTATATTGCTCTACTAAACTTTTTTTTAAATTTAAAAAAGAAGTTATTCCAATAGATTGTCTTTTCATATTATAAGGGATTGTGAATACATCAATTTTTGAAGTTTTGGCTAATTGTCTTTTATAGTGTAGAAGAAAAAAAATTGACAATTTGTTTCCATATGGTTAAAATATTTCAAGCTATTTGCCAGCCCATTTTCATTTTGTAATGTTGTGTTGTCAAATTGTCATTACAAGTCAAACTAGATGTAGAATGTCATGAGTAGCTTGGATATAAAGAGTGGCAAATTGTCTTGAAGTCTTTCCAAGACAAACAATTGTCTTTAGTTTTAGAAATATAGTCTAAACAATTTGATTTTTTTACTCTTTCACTTTCTTGGTTTTCTATAGAATAGTCAATTTATTTTTTAGGTTTATTTTAAACTTTTTTTGTAGAAAAGTTATAGAAAAGTAATAGAAAAGTAGTAGAAAATAGTAGAAAACACTTTAAAATAAAAAATAGAGAAAAAGTAAAAATAAAAGTAGTTTAAACTTTTATAGTGTGAATAGGGTAGTAAGGATGAATGGGGTGCGGAGTGGATGAATGGGACATAAGTTCAGGATGAAAAATTGAAAAATGGATGAATGGGGCGCAAGCTCCATCGTCCTGGCTTCAAAACAAGGAAAAACTAAATAAAAATTCCTAGTGTTTTCGGGTAGAATCACTCATTTTCGTGTGTAGATTTCTCACAATTGTAATTCAAACATTTTCTGCAAATTGCTATGTGAAAATCGTGAAAATCTATGTCTGTGTGTGCTTGGCTTTGTAAATCTTGTGAATGGTTTTCTTATATTGTGGAATCTGTGAGATAGTCAAATTTTGAATTCAAGTTTCAATGACGATTTCCAAAATTCAATTTTAAAATCCTGAACTCAGCAATGCATGATTGGAGCACTTTGGAGGAGAAGGTGCACCACTGGTGTGAATTTTTGCTCACAATTGACAAGATCGGAATCGGAGAGCCTATTGCAGGAATTAGCAAATTTGAGTTTGAGAGAATCGGTTAAGAGATGAGGATGATCTCCATTCGAGTTTTTTTGTTTGTTTTTTTGGATCTGTGGTCGAATTTGTTGTCGCCGAGGTGTCTGCATTCTAGATTTGTCTCTGGGTTCGATCCGTTAATAAGATTTTTCCAATTTTTCCAAGAAGCTCTCCTTTGGTTGGTATTGACGACGTCGAGTGTGCGGACAGATCTGTGCAAATTGAAGATAATCAATGACAGATTGAGCAAGCAAGAATTGCAAGAAATTTTAGTAATTGCATCAAAATTATCGTGAATTGTGGCCCAAGAAGCAGGCGCAAGAGGCATGACAGTCTGTAGAGAGTTGCAATTCCAGGCATGGGGGAAGAAAATCAAAAATTGGAAATTGGAAGCTCCAATCGGCATCACAGCAACGATAGTTCCCTCCAAAATCAAATTAGGGATTTGGAATCCTAGAACTGTTGCCTGGCTTTGGTGAAGACTTGTTGCCCACGGTCAAGGGCATCGTTCACAGTCATAGGTCTAGTCTACGGATATAGGCACTTTTTTCCACGGTTATAGGACTAGTCGCATGGTCATTGGGTTGTGAGTGACTATAGGTCCCCTAATCTATAAAATAAATTTTATAACATTAAAATTGAAATTTTGGATTTAAATTTGGATGATTTGAACTAATCATTTGACCAAAAATAAAATAAATAAAGGTTCAAATTTTTCAAACAGCCCTTGGGCCGTGCCCCTAGTTTGGGTCTAGGTCATAGGGTTGTGAGCAATTATAAGCCCTACAACTTCTAAAATAAATTTTGTAATTTAGATTTTGGATTTAAATTGGACAAAATTTGTAGAATTAGCTTTCTTTATGTTTAATAAATATTTGTGTATGTTTTAGGAACAACTTACCTTGTGGTTTTGGACTTGTAGTCCTAAGACTTGTTGTCCAAATCTTAAAGAAGGAGAAAGCTAAGGACCAGAATTTGGTATTAGTCCTAAACCTTCCATACTTCTAGATACTAGACTTGTTGACCACTATGACAAACCCGTTAAGGCATTTTGCATTTAGGTTCGAAAAGCTCATGGTGAGCAATTACTGGACATGTTGACCCTAACATAAAAAGGTTTAATTAATGCATTATTTGTACTACTTTAAAAATATTATCTTGTATATATGATTAGGTCATAGAGCATGCATAAATATAAGAACTATTGACCAACCTGACTTGTTGCCTAGACTTGTTGACATTCCCTTAGAACACTATATAGGATTGTGACGGTCATACCATTGTGTCTGCATACATAAATAATGGACTGCCAACTAAATTGAGAGAACCTAGAAATAAGGGTGGGGAAAGGAAGAAAAAAAGATTAGACAATTATTTCCCGGTATGTTGTTTGAGATTAGTTTACATATTACTTACATCTACTTTAAAAAGTGACATTAGACACATATACGATAGACTACATTGGCTTATCCTTGGATGAACCCGTATACTAAAGGTGCTTTGTGGAAAAAGTAAAGTTTAAGTGAAAAAGTACCTTACATTTTCTTTTGGAGTCAAAGTGTTAATCTTTTTTGTATGTAATGAACTCTTTTAGTACTAATACAAACCATCTTTTCCATTTAATGTATAATCACTATTAATATTGTAATATTCTATGTATTCTCAATAACTTGTTGGTCAACCATTTGGAATTTGACAAGTTGTGAGAATTTGGAATATTTGATCCAATGATTGGAGTTTTGAGTTTGTGTGTTTGAATTTGACAATTTTTCATTGCAATGATTGTAACATCAATTATTGAATTTACTTGTGTATGTGAGAGACAAATTGTCATTGTTATAAGTATTGTAATTTGGCCAAAATTGTTAAACTAGTAATTCAAGATGAGGAAGTGTTAGACCACTTGTCTATATAATTCATTGAAATCCAATGAGTGGATTTTGTTTTATTTAGTGTGTCTCGAGCAATTTGTCTGTTTAATACTTTGAGTGAAAATGAATGGAATCATAGGTGGTAAGGAAAATTCCATTGTGTAACCTTGGAGTTGATGAGAATCCAACAATTCATGTGAAGGAAAGTTAGAACAAGTAGATGCAGTTTTGAAGTTTTGAAAAGCATTAAGATAATTTTTAAAAATTTAGGGAAGTATTATTCTGTATGAATTATATGATGGCCATTTGTATGTAAAAATTATTGACTAATTGTTTTTCTAAAATTTGGTTACTTTTTGTGTGCTTTAAGCTGAATAACCTAACAATGTGAGAGCAAATGGTCATTGACTATTTAGACTATAAATGACAAATTGTCAAGTTATAATGTAGAATATAAATTTAATTATCAAAGTAATTTGGGATAGATGTCAAACTCCGGAAGTTAGATAATTTGACTTAAGTTTGAGAGTAGTTAACGAGATATTAATCTTATAATTTGCATGAGATAAATTTCACTCTGCAAGGATCTAGGATATGCATGTTCAAGAATCTATTTGTTGTGATCCTATCGATTGAATTTCTAGTCGTTCAAGTGAAAAATTGGGTGCACAAAGAAATTTACAACCAACCTATAGTTAGACAAATTGATTACAAAAGCTAAACGTGTCAATGATATAATAGTGAGAAATTCTTGTGTGTGTGATAATTTGTCTACTTAGGTGGACTCAATTGATAGACTATGTGTATAAGAGAAACCAAACAATGACAAGTGATCATTAAATAAGTTACATGAGTAAGTATTAGTATCCGGTTGGAATGGATTCAAAAGTATCAATAAATTGTCTAATCCAATGAAAACAAATAGATTAGAGAATATGGTAAGGTAATTATCCTTCCTCAAATATTTGTTTGTTTTCTCTAGGAGTTTGTGACAATTGATCTTAGAAAGTTATGTTTGAAGTTAGTACTTAAATTAAGGACCAAAGGCTTGATGCCACTTGCTATGCCTAAGGATCAATATTATTGACAAATTGGTGTGAACTTGTGCAACTATTATTTTTTTCATTGAACTAGTTTGCATTACACATTATGCCTTGCATTGTTGACAATTTGTCCTAGGACTAGGACTGTTTTCAATTTCTATCCTAAAATAGCAATTAGGCTAGAAAATAGTTACTAGGATAATTTGACAATGGTAAAAATATTTAACTAGTAATTAAAGATTACATGTAAAATATAACTATATATATAATATTACAACATCTATCTTGGCATTTTGATTACATTGGATAGTTCACTTGCATGACAAATTGTGGTATCTATTGGACAATTTACCTAAACAATTGAGCCCCTAGTAGGCAAGATTGGCATTGAACTCATGTGTCCACATCATTGGTAATGGACTAGCAACCAAATTATTATCCTTAGGAATAAGAGTGAAAATGAAATAATCTTATCCTTTATGGAATTGCATGTTGTATACACATATATCCCATATCATTCTATGTTACAAGTGATTTTAGTTACAATAAGATAGACGATATGACTATTTCCTAGATCTTGAACTCTTATACAATTAGTTCTAAGTGATTGGAGGTAGGCAAAATTTAAACCTCAGGGACCAATGCAATAAAAACTTTGTGGAACATTTTATGGATCCCAAATTATAAGAAGTAAATTTTTTGGAGGCTGACTATTTTTGACAAAAAAATCACAAGCAACAAACAACTAACTAGTTTTGGTGATTTTATATTCAATATTGTTTGTATAGTCTAACGATCAAAATTTGATACCTTCCAAAAAAATATTCCCACTACATTTCCTATTTTCTAATTTCTATTTATTAAATAATAAATTTTCTATTTTTTAATTTAAAATGTGAGGTGCCCATTGGTTACATATTGGTAGTATTAGATACTACAATGATACTATTATAAATAATAAAATATAAAATACAAACAATGTTTATATTTGCAGCATCAACTAAATTGAGTTTGTAGAGATTTTTAAGATATAGAATTGTAATACTTAAATAATTTTTTTCAGACTCCAATTGACCTATTTTAGTATACTATGGCCTATATAGTTTTCACCAATTATTCTTTAATACTAATTATAAGTAAATGATTTTTTTTACTTATAATAAATATTGAAAGCTAGATTCGTATATTTGTAATTTAAGACTTGAAATAGTCTATTCATTTGAAATTCTACAATATTTTTATCATGATTATTTTTCTTTAATGGTCATATATATATATATCTAAGCATTGGTGTGCAAAGATTAGTATCATATAATTACTCACTTGATCTATACTGAATCCAAAAATATAATATGCATAATTGTTTTATTGTGTATTATAAACATTTAAAAAATATAATCATTAAACTAAAATTTTGACTCCAAGTAATTGCAATATTATTATTTTTATATAAATTAGTAAAAGTGATTGATAAGCTAATAATAAGATAAAATATTCAACACTTTGTGAATCAAAATATTTATTATCAATAAAATCAAAATATTTCTTATATTTTTTTCTAAAAAATAAAAAAAATAATAAAAACAATTGTTAATCAATTTATCAATTGAAGCAAATTACAATAGTTATGATAAAAATAAAAATAAAAATAAAATAGATAATGAATTTATTTACTTTAAAGTAAATTTGATCATATAATTTATATTATTGCTAAAAAAATATTTATTGTAATTATTTTCTATTATTTATTTTTTTGCATTTGATTATTGGTTCCTAGCATGACAAATGTATATTAAATGAAATAAGCAATTGTACTTAATGTATGATGTAATCTCAGTTTTGTCATTTTCTCACAAAACCAAGGAAAACAATAATATAGGGATTCTTACTGGGAAAGGTTTGTGCAATCTATTGTTTATGTGATTAATGTCACTTTTTGAATAGAATTATATTTCAAACTTGAAATATATTTGTTTTTAGACTTGTAATACAATAACACTCTTATACCGAGGGTTTGAAATTTTCTTCCAAGTCCTTTATCGATGTATGACACACAATGTATAAAGTCCTAGTCCTACCTAGGATTCTATGAGGAGGGCAATAAGTTAGATTGAGCAAATCATCTTATACAATGAATGCTCTAGGACTTTATCAACTCCTAGATAATACTTTAAAGATAATACAAATACTTCATTAATTATTCCTTTTTATGTGTATAAGTCAAATAGTCTAGTAAGTACTTTCCATGAGCAATTCTAACGCAAAATGCCTAAGTATCGCTTGTAGGACAAATAGTCTCAATTAATGTAGAGTATGGTGAATTTAGTTTTTATACCCAAATTTTGTCTTTCTCCTTAAGCTTTTCTCCAACGCTTTTAGGTCAAATAATTAAAGCAAATTGTCCAAACCAGCATTGGTTAATTCCCTAAATTCACAAACAAAACATAGGAACGATTCACAAATTGACCAAACTTCAAAAACCTAAGATCAAATACTTTGAAATTCGTAGAATGATAATAAAAGAACTGAAACCATGGTCAGTGAACCTATTAGCATGTAGCAGGACCTACAACCCTAATCCAAACCCTAAGGCCATGCAAATAAGCTCAAAACCTTGGCAGTAAGCCTAAAACCAAGGACTATATCTCTATGACCACTCTGCAGCTTGTATATGAACACAAATCTTTAAAAACAATAGTCAAGACCTAAAGTCATGGATAGTAGACCCTAAAGTAGTCCACCGCATCCTATGATCGTGTGATTTGACCTTATGGCTATGAGGTCAAATCCCTAATTAGCCTCCACATCTTGTAGGAATTGCAAGGCTCGTGTTGGCTTTTTGACTGCAAATCATTCGAATTTTGATTGTTTGGTTATAGAATTTAATGAAATTTTTCGATCGTAATGGTCTAATCAAAAGTAAGGTTGTGTATGAAGAATCCAATTCTGGGAATTCACAATTTTTGAAATTTTCAAGTTTTCTTCATTGTTGGTGTTGAAGACTTGAAGTCAATGTTGGTGATTGCCGAATTGCTTACTTGATTGCAAAAATTAGAGCGATTCATCCAAATTTATTGAAATTAGTTCTTGATTGTAGTTCAATTAATCAATTTACTCTTCATAATTCCCCTAGCGATTGAATTCAAACAATCCATCTAGAATTTCAAAGCTGATACTATATTGAATTCTTTTTTGATTTAGACTTCTTTGCCGCAGCAAGTTCTAATCTACACAAAAATTTGAGCTTTGGACTACTCGGCGACAAACTGCTCTTCTAATTCACTCTTACTCCAACACTTGATTTTGATTTGTTGCTCTCAAATTGAACTCGACTGCTATAGTTCCTTCCTCCGAGATTTCTCAGTTTCACCCCAATTGTCCAAAAATATTCCTCTATCTGTCTTATTATTCTCTCAATTGCTTTGGCAAAATAAGAATTTATAATTCAGTGCTAGGATTCAAACATAGGTTGCTTCATGACACAATTACACCAAATCTAAAACAACAATCTAAAGTACTCACACTTCTTTGAAAGCACATACACAATTACAAAATTATATATATGATTTGAAGAAAAATGTACAATTGAGTTGTTGATGCTACATACAACAAAATAAAAACAAACAAAAATTCATAATTTATATTGAGGAGGGTGGCCGATCACACCTCATTTGAAAAACTATGACCTAGGGTCATACCCCATTCATACAAGTTTTTATTTATTTATTTTTCATTCATCCTAATTAGGATATCCCTATTTACACTATTATGTGCATTTAAACTTTAAAAGTAACTTTATTTATACTTTTTCCTAATAAGGGGCTCCTAATAGGCTCCTTTTCCCTAAAACTACTAATGTTTCCTAAATTTGTTGTCTACATATGGGAAAATGATTCAATTCATAATTTTTTCCGGTTTGATTTGATTTATTTTCTAGCATTGATATACTTAAATGAATATGCTAAAAGAATTCTTTTTTGGAAGCCTAGAAAAATAAAATACATTTTTTTATTTTTTTATGAGAATTTAACTTTTTTAGTAATGACAACCCTATGCCATTTTAATTTTTATATCAAATGTAAACGTCACCAAGATATGTACTTGATAAATTTAATATATTTGTAAAGTTACTAGAGACTTTTATTTCATCAACAATACCAAAATATCAAAACTCCAAATAAAGTTTGAAGCAATTGAAATGATATTGTTAAAAAAATTATTTTTTACCTTTACGTTTAAAATTTATATTCTATATTAAATTCTAATAATTTTTTGTATTAGCTAAAATCAAGCTTTACTACCTTTGTACAATTACTAGAGTTGTAATTACATTTCGAATTTTTTTTATTAATATTCTTTTTTAATGATTATTAAATATTTGAATCAAAATTATATGCACATATTCTTTGATATGGCCTTGAATTTTGAAAAAAAATTGATTAGATTATTTTTTTGTAAAGATTATAATTTAAAATTTTGATTTAAAATTGCATTTGTCTATATATTTATTTTTGTTATTTTAATTGAATCAATTTTTAAATGAAGATGAGTTTTATTGAATAGAATATCAATGTATTTCTTACCTTCAAATCTTATTTCAATCATTTACTATAAACTAAGAAGCAATCTCTAAAAAAATTATAGTTGTATTGAGTTATAAACATGATGTACTAACATTCTAATGAATAGTTCTATAACTAGGAGGGATACTTCTTATTAATGTTAGTTTACCTTCATCTTCAAGCATTCTTTTGGAGCTTGTTATTGTTGGGAAGTAGCTTAATATATATTAATATATTTTATGAAACTATCCATTTTCCTTCATTGAAAATTATGTAACTAATCTTTTAGAAACATTGATATCAATTACAACATCTTGTGATTCAAATAATGTAGATAATCTAGTTTATTATAGAATTTTTATTTCATATGATTATTTATATCAAACTATTGCATTATCAAGACAATTATTAATCATTGGAAAAATGGGTATATATCTTCTTTTAAGACATAATGCCTCTTACATTAGTGATAGATAGAATAGCTTAGGTAATACTGTAGTGTACATTACATTTTTACATGTTATTGGATTAATTTTTGAATTTATCGTCAACCAATGACAATAATGTTCTGATAGAAAACTAAGTATATTACTAATTTCCAAATATTACAAAATTATCATCAAATTTTAATGTATGACAACTAATTTATTTATAATATTAATGCATATTGTAGTAAAAGTGCAAGTTGAGTAAAATAATCAACCAAAGAAAATCAGAAAAATTTGATCATAACAAGGTTCTAAAATTCGTAAAATGCCTTAAATAAGAACTAATAGCTAGATTGATGTGGAATTAAAAATTAAGGCATGTGAATCCAAACATTCAATGATAATCCTAAGGCAATTCAATTGAAGGCTTTGAGTAGTGGTTTAGTAGTAAAGTTTGCTTAAAGATATTTAAGGTGTATTAGTCTTGGAAGGAGATAAGTCAAGAAGGCAAATATCGATATAACTTATTAAAATGTTTTGGAAAATTTTTAAAATTATATAATAGGATAAAATTTATAACTTAAAATTGTATTATGATGTATTTCTAAAACTTGTAAATTCTTTCCAGATTAAATTAAATGAATATTTTGCAAATTTTATATTGATTTTATAAATTAATAATACTATGTATAACATTAAGTTTTTTTACATTTTCAAATTGTGTAAATTTTTCTTCCAATTTCTTAAAACAACAAAAAATGAATATTTTTGTATTTTTAATTTTCAATTTTATTGAAAGGAGTTATCTATTGTTTATATTGTCTAAAAGTCAATATCTTTTATATTGCATATATTGATGATATTTCCTATATTATATTTTAGAAATATATTTTTTATTTTTATTGTAAATTTTATTTTAAAAATAATTAAAGAAATATTTATAGTAGTATTTGTGCAATTCAAACTTGATAATCTTATGGATTCACTAGTTTAGATCATATGCATGAAAGAAATATTAATAGTAGGTTTTAATATGAAGTTTTTTTAAATTAAATATTAAATCTCTAATACTATTTGTAAATATAAAATATGCCAAAAATACAATAGATGTATTTCAAAAAGGATTTAGAATTCAGATCACAATACATTGTATAAAATGGTCTAAATAATATCTCAATTTCAGTTTTTAATTTTATCAATATTTGATTCAAAATTATAAAATATACATTATAAAAAATTATCATGAAATATTGTTTTTAAAGCAAAAAGAAATTTTATTTTATTTATCTATAAACCTGAAAATCATTTTTAAAAGAGGAGTTAATATTGCATTTTAAGAATATCTTAGGGATTTTATGGAAATTTTCCTAGATTATTTGTATTTCTTGGTACAAAGGCCAACCATGCTAAACATCTAAGAAAATATCTCATGAAATCCCATCAATTCAAAAATCTCCTTAAATTCTACAAAATATCAATTTGTAATTTTTTACAAAAAAATTATTACTAGAAGATATATTTTTTGTAAAATAGAAATGAGCATTGACCTTGTAAAAATGTCTACAATATCTAAATTGCATATTCTTAGTTTTATCATTCAAGTAAGAGGATTCTTAGGGCATATTAGTTACTATAGGCGGTTTATCTCTAGTTATGCTCAAATAGCTTTATTACTTATTGCCTTGTTAAAAAAATTGGAAATAGGTTCCAATCTAATTTGTACAACTAATTGTAATAAGGCATTTGTCCAATTAAAAAACTATAATTATCAGTGTCCATCTTAATATCACCAAGTCTATGTAGATGCTAGTAGCATTACTACTAGTTGTGTTGTGAGTCAATTGGATGATCTAAGAAGGACCATCCAATTTTTTATGTAAGTTGGTAGTTTGCTCTAGTGGAGAAATATTATTCAACTCTAGAAAAGGAAACTATAGGAATGGTATATGCCATTTAAAAATTTAGGCATTATTTATTAGGATATAAATTTACAATATTTTTAGACCATGATACTTGGAATATTAAACTCATAAGATCCGAATGAGAGTCAAGTTGGCAAGGTGGATATTGCTATTACATGAATTTGATTTTCGAATAATAGTTTGACCTGGAAAACAACATGTTAATGTTGATCACCTTTTTAGACTAGAAACCGCAATTGTTGATCCTATTCACTTTTTAGATTATAATATCCTGGACGTCCAATTGTTTGAAATAGATGTCATCCATACAAATCATGCAAATATATTAAATCATCTATATATTAATACCTTTTTAATGGATTATAAACTTAAACAAAGACAAGCCTTCATAAAAAAAGATTTCATCTTATACCTTGATTGGAGGCAAGGTTAAGATGGAATATTAAGAATATTTTGAAGGGATGTCATTCAAATATCTGTGATAGACATTTTGTTGGTGCTACCACAACTGAAAAAGTCTTATTGGCAAGTTATTAGTGGCCATCTTTGTTTAAAGATGCTCATAATTTTTCCAAATCTTATAATTATGCCAAAGAACAGAAAAAACTTCCCCTTCTATTGCTATGTTTGTATGTATTTAATTTTTATAATGTTTTTTGTCCCTTTTGAAAAATGAGGTATAGATTTTGTTGTCCCTATAGCTCTTGCTACAAAGAATGAAAGAAGAAAATATATTTTAGTTGCTAGAGATTATGCTACAAAATGGGCAAAAGCCTTGGCTTCAAGAATTGATGATGTTGTACGAATGGTTGCTCATTTTCTTTATGAGAATATAATTTATTGATTTGGATGCCCTAAATAATTAAGTAGTGATAGAGGTATCCATTTCCTCAATGAAACTATCCAAGAATTAACAAAGAGTTTTATGATGAAACAAAGGAAAAATGCACTTCATCACCCTACAATCAATCGGCAATAAACACCACAATGGGCTATTATGCAAAGTTTTGACCAAAACCATAAGTGGGCTTTGACTAATTCGGATGAAAAATTATAGAGTGCCATATCAGCCTATTGCATACCATATACAAGTACTACACATTTTACTCCTTTCTAATTGGTTTGTGACCAAGAAGCCATTTTGCCAATAGAATTTGTAGTAGGTTGAGGGATGAAAAATTATAGAGTTTCCTATGGGCCTATCGTACAACATATACAAGTAATATATGTGTTATTCTTTTCTTATTCGTTTATAGCCAAGAAGCCATTTTGTTTTAGAATTTGAACTTTGAACTCTAAAATGGCAATAAAGAATAGGTTGGAGAATGACAATAAAGAATAGGTTGTCAAATCCTAATTGTATGAATGTTGTTGAGGATTGATGGTGTACCTAATTGGTTGTTAGGTTGTTGCTATGTGTGAATTGATGGATCCCATTTGTGTATGTGAATGTCATTGTAGTAATTTTGAGGCATCCAAGTTGTAAATTTGCTGAGTGAATTATATTGTGTGCTGGTTGAATAAGTTGGAAGGTACGATCAAATCCAAATCGGAGTTGAGTGTAAACGTGAATGTTGTCTTGTCAGCCGAGTTGGTTTTTGGTCTATGAGTAAGTTACTTGCGAAAATTGAATTTGGAAGCATTTATGAAGGAGCCCTAATTGTATATTTGTGAGTTACAAGTTGTACTGGGGAAGTGTAAAGCCAAGGTTGGTAGAGAAGGCCTAGTTGGTTTCCAAATTGGTAGGCAAGATTAATTTGGTGAAAAAGTGACTCAATTTGAATTGTACTTGTGGTGGTTGATCCGAGTTGGTAGAAGCTATTCGATTGAGAAGAATATCAAATCCAAGTCGGAAGGATAAAAAGTATTTTTGTGAAGACAAAAGATCATAAGAAGAAAGAAATTAAAGAATAAAGAAAATAATTAACAATTTGGGAGAATTCCTAACCCTTGTGGCCTTTAAGAGGGGAGTGACAAATTTAGCAATTAGGCATATCACTTGTGAGGAAAACCAATGTTTTGTGGATTAAAGAACAAATTTCTCATCATATTCTATAATTGCAATGACCTAATAAGAGTTTATTAGAAGTAATCCTATTATATTAGTCTCCCTAGGAACAAACTTTTACTATTAGCTTGGGTTTGATTTTTGAAATTTCAACCAAAGTTTATCTACATTTTGGCGCCGTTGCTGGGGAGACATTCTAATAAGTTTGATCTTTTCTCTTTTGCCTTTTGGTCGCTAGTATGGGCATGTTGCATGGTGATGAGCAACACGTCTATACTGGTGGAATCTAGTAAACAAGCTAGGGACGAAAGAGCGAAGAAAAGAGAAGCGGATAGAAAACGGAAATTTACTTCTAAATCACACTTGGAGCCTGTCTCACTTAGTTGGAAGGATTTGTTTCATTTGAAACACTATTTCCAATATAGGCATGGTTGTCATATAGTTGTAAAAAGTGAACCTAGGAAAGAAAAATTTCAAGATAAGGAGATAGGTGAAGTTGAGGTTGAAAGGAAAAGAAGTTGTTACTTGTTAGTAGAGGAAGGATTTAGGGAACATCATACTTTGTGTGAGCCAATTTGTGTTTCAAATACTCCATCATCGGAAGGCTCAAAAGAAGAACAAAGTGAAGAAGAATATTTGGAACAATCCAAATTGGAGGGAGTTGGGGAAAATAATCCTCAAATTAATAACCCACTGTTAGTAGATTCCCCATTAGAATCCTTCCAGGGTAGATTTACACCACCTCATGTTAGTCAAGATAAACCAAATTCGTATGAAAATCCGACTTGGAGTTCTGACAGGAAGAGAATCCAAATTCCATTAGTATTTCATAACAAAGATGACTTAGAGAAAGTCGCACACAATTCGGAAAAGACTGAATTTTCTACTTTTAGCGAGTCTTCAAGGAATAGTCATTCTTCAAATTCTAGTGGGAAAAGTTTATCAATAGAGGTTGTCAATATACTGGCAGCTCTTGCTCAAATACCAGTGGTAATGTGGCTAGGGGATGAGGCTGATAGACCCTATTCGCTTGTTCCATTTCCAAGTTTTTATGGCTGAATGGGAGATGATCCTGATAGCCATGTTCACCAATTTTTAACTTGTTGCAATTCTAATAATGCACGCATAGAAGCTCATTTTTTGAGCATATTTCCTAGTACATTACATAGTCAAGCCAATAACTAGTTTCAAAGACAACCTGTAGGGTATTTTACCACATGGGCTCAGTTGAGAGATGCATTTTTAGCCCACTTTCGCCCAATAGCTTACCAAGAGAAATTATTTGAAAAATTAGCAGAATTACACATGGCAAGTGGGGAGCAGATAGATAGTTATTATGGTAGGTTGGAAGAAATAATGCTTAGATTACCAAATCATAATTATCGTGACGTTCATTTTATGCCTCAATTTATAAATGGGTTGTATCCACCCAAGTTGAAAGCTTTTGTGAAAGAAGTTAGTCTTGCCGATTTACCAATGGCTTACAATAGAGCCAAGTTGTGGGAGGAAGTACATTTGGGGGAAACATACATAAATCCTAACCTAGTACAACCTAACTATGTTGACCAAATTGGAGTGACAAGAGAGGATATACTAAATAGTAATTTTCTTACTTATATGCAACCAAATTATGTCAATGTTGTACCCATGGCCCTAGCACAAGTGGCCTTGGTTATTCCTGTGGATACAAATAGGGTCAACCAAATTGGAGTTCTTCCACAATCGGTTCAACTAGTCGCAAAGGATACCAATGCAACAATAAAAGCCTAATTAGTAGAATTAAGAAAACAATTGGGGAGTTTACAAGTAAATATGGCTAAATCTTCAGAAAAGAAGGGCCAGCCAAATAATGACCGTGCTCATATTTGGTGTACAGATTGTAGGGGACAAGGGCATTTGTTACCTGATTGTCCCTCACCACCTAATCAATAAGTTAAATGTCAATTTTGTGGCAGTAAGCATGAAACAATTTCGTGTAGGACCTTGCAAGCTAGCTTGATAAATCATGCAAATAATCAAAACAAAAATAGTTAGGTGTAATAAGTGGACTCTAACCCAAACAACTTTCCAAATAATAATTCAAATTGGGGAAATAATCAAAATTGGGGATTTAATAATAACCGGCCACGCAGGCGAAATTTTAACCCGAATTATAATCAAGGGAAAATTTTTAATATAAATCCAAATTATGTCAATCCAAATTTTAGTCCAAATAATTTTAATAATGGAGGATTTAGTAATAATCCTAATTAAGGAGTAGCTCAAATGCCCACTAGTAATAATCAAGGTTGGACACAAATGCCTTTTGGAAATGTTAATCAAGGTCCTCCTACCTATGGTGGACAAGTACCAAATTGGGGGCAAAATAGTTCTGTTATATGCTATAATTGTCGGCAACCTAATCATTATAAATCCCAATGTTCAAATGCAAAGGTTAGTGTTGATTATGTACCATTATGTGGTAATTGCAATCAAGCTGATCATACAGCTGGAACAATGTAATGGTCCATGCAGAAGTGGTCAAAAAGAGGGGTACACTTCTAGTAAGAGGGATAGTAGTGCCAAAATAGTGTTATTGGAAGAGGAAGACAGACCCAAATTAAATCAAGATCGCTCTTCCTTTTTAGTCCAAATTGAAGAGAAATACCCACCTTCCTCAATAAAAGAAGATAGGGTTGTTGGGAAAGTATCCACTAGAGGGCAAATCATTCAAGAGAATCTTCAAGGTAGCTTAGAGGTTTTAAGGGAAAAAGAAATTACAAGGAAGGAGGCTCAACAATTGTTAGAGCAATAGAGTCAAATTGGGTCAAAAGGTAACTCTAAATTATCTCAACACCCAATTGGATCTTTAAATGAACCAAATCGGGATAGCATGATGTCAAACCAGTTGGAGCTTGGTGAGACTAGTTTGATAAATAAACCAAATGGGAGATTTGTCCAGTTTAGCCCTATAATTATAGTGGCATCTCCAATTGAGCAAGACCAGCCAATTGGGAAATTCATACATGTGAGTAATTTACAACCCAATGCAGTTGAACCAATTGGTTTGAGTGACTAGGAGCCACTGGTCATTCTGCCGATTTGAATAGAGTCGGATAGTTTGTCAAAACAGGTGTAGACCAAATTGGATAAGGAGGGAAAATTATGTCATAATGACCAAATAGGAAAATTGGTTGCAACATCTAATAAAAAGAGGAAAGAATTAATTAGCCAAATGGGAGTAATTGATAATAGTAATCCTTATAATGTATTGGAAAATTTGGGAAATGTAAAAGCTGATATAACAATTAGTCAATTATTAAATATTGCTCCTAGTTGTAGGAAAACATTGAAATCCAAATTAGTAAGGAAGAGAAACAAGCCAATTCACGAGGTAGCATTAAGCCTTGATCCTGGTGCCCCTGTAATAGATGTAGAAATTGATGGCCTAATTGTTTCTGGTGTCCAAGTAGATGGTGGTTCCAATGTTAATTTAATGAATCATGAAACAATGCTGGGATTGCATTTATTTGGATTACAAGAAACTAGATTGGTTTTACGTTTGGCAGACCAAAGTAGGGTAAAACCTTTAGGTATATTATCTAAAATAAAAACAAAAATAGCAAGTTTAACATTTCTTATTGATTATATCGTTTTCAAGCCTAATACACCTAATACATCTTACCCTATCCTACTAGGTAGGCCATGGCTTTATCAAGCTAAAGTTAAGGACAATTGGGGTAAGGGGGTTATGAAAATTTTTCAAGGGAGTCATGCTGTAAATATGACCATGCATCCTAACAAATATCTTGGTGAAACTCAATGGAAATCACCAGGAGAGACTAGTGATTTTGGTTATGACTCTGAATTCGATGAAATGTCTACAAATAGGATTAATGTCAAGAATAAAGAAAAGAAGCAAATTGAAATACCTATAGAACATTATAAGGAGATTGGTCCTGGTGAGTATGTCATACCCTATGAGGATGAAGACAACACGGACAAGGCCATTCAATATTGGTTGACTGATTCATCAGTGTATGGAATTAATTTTGATTGGGAATTGAGTGATAATAGTGAGGATACTTATGATAGCCAATTGGAGGATTTTCCAATTTTGTCTTACATGTCTAAAAACCATTGCCAAACCTTAAATATCAGGTCTAGTAATGAGGAAAAAAATATACAAATTTCTAATAGGTTAAGTCCAATTGAGTTGCATTCATGGGTTAAATTCTTTAAGGAAAATTGTCAAACTTTTGCTTGGTCTTATAAGGATTTAAGAGGGGTTTCCTCAAGTATTTGCAAGCACCACATTGATTTGGAGGATGGTGCCAAGCCAATTAGGCAATGACCACATCGTTTAAATCCCAAGTACTCTTTATTAGTAAAGGAAGAAATTGAAAAATTAATTAAAATAGGGTTTATATATCTAGCTTCTAATAGCGAATGGGTGAGTCCCATAGTTATTGTGCCTAAGAAAGATGGGCGCATTCGAATTTATCAAGACTTTAGAAAGTTAAATGCGGTAACAAAGAAGGATGGATTTCCCTTACCTTTCACTGATAGTATCCTAGATACGGTAGCCGGTCATGAATGCTATTCATTCATGGATGGGTTCTCTGGTGACAATCATATCCAAATTGCTAAAGAAGACCAAGCTAAAATAGCCTTTGTCACCAATTTGGGAATTTATGCAAGTAGGGTTATGTTATTTGGTCTTTGTAATGGGGTAACCACCTTTCAACGTGTGGCTACATTAGCCTTCCAAGACTTTCTCCGTATATTTATGGAGATTTTCTTGGATGACTTTTGTGTATTTGGTACCAAATTGGAACATCCACAATTATTAAAAAAATGTTTTGATAAATGCTATGAATTTGGAATTTCATCAAATGCAGCAAAATGCCAATTTGTGGTTCCATATGTGAAGTTATTAGGGCATATAGTAAGTAAGAAGGGAATTAATACCGATCTCGATAAAGTGGCTAAAATTGCAAAATTACCTATTCCAACTTCCATAACCCAAGTTAGGGGTTTTCTTGGCCATGTGAATTATTATTGTCGGTTTATAAAAGATTATGCACAAATTGCTTTACCTTTGATGGCCCTTCTAAAAAAATTAGAAGTAGGCACTAATCCTATTTGGATCCCTAAGTGTAATGAAGCCTTTTTGAAATTAAAACAAAAGTTGGTAACAACTCTGGTTTTAATTTCACCAAATTGGAATAAGCCTTTCCATGTATATGTGGATGCAAGTAATGTAGCTATGGGTTGTGTACTTATCCAAAAGGATGATGCTAATAGGGATCACCCCATATATTATGCCAATTGGCAATTAATTTCAGCGGAAAGAAATTATACAACTACCGAAAGGGAAGCCTTAGGTATGGTGTACGCAATCCAAAAATTTAGACATTACCTATTAGGTTACAATTTTGCCTTTTACGTTCATCACAATGCTCTTAAGTATGTTATAAATAAACCACAACTTAGTGGCAAGTTAGCTTGATGGGTTTTGTTGCTTCAAGAATTCCAATTTGAAGTAGTTGTTTGTCCTAGGAAGCACCATTCGAATGCCGATTTTTTATCTCGTATAGAAGAACCTTTAGATCCAAACGGGTCTCCTATTGAAGATGATCTCCTTGATGCAAACTTATTTGAGGTGGACATTATTCATATTGAATATGCTAATATCCTAAATTATTTGTCTACTGGTTCCTTTCCTAGGGATTATAGTGTGAAGCAAAGACAAGCCCTAATTAGGAGAAGTGGCCCTTATACATTATTAGGTCAAAATTTATATAAATTGGGCCATGATGGTGTTTCAAGGAGGTCCATGTATAAAAGTAAAATTAATGATATTTTGCAAGGTTGATACTCAGATTCGTGTGGTGGCCACTTTGCTGGCATTTCCATAGGACAAAAGGTGATGTTGGCAGGCTATTGGTGGCCATCTCTATTTCGAGATGCCCATGATTTTGCCAAGAAATGCTATCCGTACCAACGGGTAGGTAAACCCTCACCTTCTATTGCAATGCCATTAATACCCCTTATGGCATTGGTCCCATTTGAAAAATGGGGAATCGACTTTGTGGCCCTATTGCCCCAGCCACAAAGGATGGATATAAAAAGTATGTCTTAGTAGCTACAAACTATGCCACAAAATGGGTAGAGGCCATGGCTGCCCATAATGACGATGCTAAAACCGTAGCATGTTTTTTATATGAAAATATTCTTTCTCGCTTTGGGTGCACAAAAGAGTTAATTAGTGATTAGGGCATACATTTTTTAAATGCCACAATTGAGGAGCTTACTACTAGGTTTTTAACTAAACACCGTAAGATGGCTCCTTATCACCCTCGTGCTAACGGGCAAACGAAAAAAACCAATGGGATATTATATAAGATTTTAACTAAAACTATTAGTGGTGGTGCTACTAATTGGGATGAGAAACTTTGGAGTGCATTGTGGGCTTACCACATCGCTTACAAAGGTACTATAGGGTTTTCACCATTCCAATTGGTGTATGGCCAAGAGGCCAATCTCCCTACTGAGTTTGAAATTCTTAGTTTACAAGTGGCTATAGAACTCAGATTGGACGATGAGGAGAGTTTACGAGTAAGGTTAACCAAATTGGAAGCCTTAGATGAAAACCGTGAAGAAGCTTATTTGAATACTTTAGCTACCCAAAACAGGCGTAAATCTTATTATGATAGTAAGCTGTGTCCCAAAGAATTTCAAGTTAGAAGTTTGATTTTACTCTATGATAGTCGTTTCTTTAAGTTTCTTGGTAAACTCCAAATGTACTGGTTGGGTTCATATGAAGTGGTAGATGTCAATCCTAATGGGTCATTGCAATTAAAGGATTTTGCAAGAAATTTCCTTCCCACTAGGATAAATGGTTTTCGGCTGAAGCTATATTTTGTATAATGTCAGGGATGGCATTTTTATTTCGGGAGGTAGTAATATTACTAGAAAACTTAATGTTGTAATAGTTGTACAAATTAAAAACATAAGAAGAAGAAGAAGAAGAAGAAGAAGAAGAAGACAAAGAGGAATGATATAAAAATGGAAAGAAAGGTTATAGCTAAAATAGTCTTAGTAATTAGAGTAGAGATTATATAGAGAGAGTATTACAAAACAAAAAAATAGTAATAATAATAATAATAAATTATTATAATTATTATAATTATAATTAATAATAATAATAATAAAAATAAAATTATGGAGATGATGTGATGAAGTGGGTAGAGGGTGACAACTTGGTGTGATGGTCCGACTTGGGCGTGAGTGGCAAGCACAGGGAATATCATTTCAAAGGGAAATGATTCCAGGTCGCCAAAATCCAAACTAGTTGGAAACGAACCCAAATAGGGACGACGAGCTTGGAAACCAAATTGGAGTCTTTAGGACGAGAAGCAAGAATAGGCTAATTTATGTTGGATGTTTTGAGTGGGAAGTTAGGGTTGCTATGAGTTGGGTGAGAAACTAGTTGCTTTTGAGTCTGAATTGTGAGATTATTGAGTGCGTTTTAAAGAATAGCTGCATTGAGGGTGGAGACGAGGCAAGTCCAAATTGGATCTGAAGCGAGTCATGTTATGTCTATTGAGGTCCGATTTGGGTAATTAGGTGTAATGCAAAGTGTAGCCCTATGTGGTGCAAGTCACAATTTGGATTCTTGTGTTTTTGGGTTACAACTTGTAGAGGATTTTTGCCTACTAGCTAGGATGAGCAAGAGTTTGTACCAAATTGTAGAAAGAAGAGGAGCTTGTGCCGAGTGACAGTAAGGTTTTTCCATTCCGAATTGGAGCAATTGTTGAGAGAATTGTGAGCTTGTGTTGTGCAGGTACAATGTCAGACCAAGGTGAGGCAGGAAGAGACCCTAATGGAGCAAGAAACCCGGTTGGTTAAGCTTGAGGAGCGTACGGAGAAGAAACCAAGATTGGGAGACGAAAGGCAAGCGCCAATTGCCTTGCCCAATGAAGAAATGGCTGCAGAGATCACTACAGTGGTGGACTTGACCAATTTGGAGGAGGTAGAGTAGTTGAAGCTTCGACAAGCCGAGTTATGGGATTTTTTTCAAGTGGTAAAGAATATGAGCGAAGAGGATTTGAACAAGTTGGAGGTTTTCACAATGTCCTACGTAATTCCCCAATGACACGGCATGTTTCGTGGCAAGCCAATAGAGTTACATCCAAATCGGATTGCTGAGGTATTTTTACTCCTTAATTTGGGATCATTGGTGCGAGCAATGCAAGAAGAGATAACCAATTCATTGCTGTAATGTTTGTTGGAAGAGTGCCATGAAGAGCACTCTTCTCAAGAAGAGTGGGAGCTACGGTTAATTAGGCCTAATTGGCATCCTTGGATCAAGTTGGTAATGTCCACTTTGTTGCTCGAGCAGTCAGGCGAAGTCATTTCCAAAGGCAATCTCCAAGTGATAATGGCAATGTGGGGTGGCATGAAAATCAATTGGGCTTTGTTTCTTTCACGTAAGTTGCATGCAACAGTGGTGAATTTCAAGAAGACATAGGGTGGAGTTTTGAAGGGTCCCAAATTGTTGTCCTATTTGGAGGTAAGCTGCAAGTATATGCCGGAGTCGTAAGCGGTTCCAAAGCTTGAGTTGGGGCAATCCAACCAAGTAGTGCCACTATAGACAGTTGAGCAGTTTAAGTCCCAGTTGGAGTAGATGTTATCCAATTTGGATCAGTTCAACCTTGCACAGATGGAGCAAGTGAGGAATCAAAATTCCCAATTGGTTGCAGAGGTCACTCAACTCAAGGCCGAATCGGAGGCAATGAAGGAGGAGCAAGTGCAATATGAGATCCAAGTAATGGTGGAGTAGCAGGATATGGTAGACCGAATTGCGGAGCTAAGGTTGAAAGCAGCACGGATGGAGAGGAAAGTTGAGGTAGAACAGAGTGCCAATTTGGAGTTACAGGGCATGTGAATACAATGGAGCGCGAATTGGAGGATTGGGGTGTTAAGTTGCGGCAAGCCATTGCCAAATCGGAATCAGAGTCAAAAGAGGAGCCGATTATGTTGAAGCAGGACGAGTTAGTTGGAATGGAGGCCGAATTGCAATGCATGAATGAAGCTTTTGGCAATTTGAGCAACTCGAAATCTATTCCAAGTCGGAAGCACCAACGTGTTCTTCGGGTGGAAGATTTGGCAGCATTATCTTTGCGGATTCTACCAACAACCAATTTGGAGTTTGCATATGCTTGGGAGCGGGAAGTGTTCTTTCTCCATACGGGATTGAAGTTTAAGGAGAGTCTCTCCAAGGCAAAATTTTAGACTATTTGGAGTCACACTATCCAATTGACGAGCGAGAACTTATTGACGGAGATAGTAGCTCGAGGTGATGTAGAAGTCAAAGACAAGTTGGCCGTAATTTCCTTGATTGGCAATTATGGAGCTTGGAGTTTACTTTTTTATTCCAGATTGGAGGTTGTTCAAGCGCAACAATGTCGTATGGCTGCAACCTATTCAGAAAAGAAGCAATTTTATGTTGGTTCCAAGTTGCTAGAAGTTGTGGTTGGCGCTTTGGCAACTTCAGGTCTAGTTTTGTAGGCTGCAAATAAAGAGTGGATGAAGTCAATTACAATATTGGATGAAGTGTTTAAAGCCCTAGATTGGATGTACGAATTGGTGGCAAATGTTCAAGATCGGTGTGTGCAAAGTAACATTGTGGATGTGCATCCTACCACATATGTGTCCAAGTTTGGAAGTGTGTGTGCAAGATTGGCGACCAAGCTCAAGGTAGGAGCTTTGCGGAAGGTGCCGATTTGGGACATTGCTGGGGAGTTAAGTTATTTATGCCCCCAAATTGGTGAGCCTCTCAAAATTTTACCTAGCATGCCTGATGCCTTTACAACTTGGAAGCTGCCAAATTCATCCTATTCGAAGTTGCATGACCGATTCTTGGGGTGTTATGAGAGTTTGTTTGATAAACCAGTTGATGTGCCATTTCCTAGTTGGAGTGTTGTGATGTAGTTGGGCCGTGATCACAGTGAAGTTCATAGGGCCCATTGGTGGCGTTGGACAAGTTGGATCACATGGAGCATGCATCCCGAGTGAGTGAGCCACCAAAGTCGACAGTGTCGGATCCGCGGTTCTATCCTTGTCCGCGACATTACATTTGGAGGCAGGATGCCAAGTTGGATTCCTTGTGGTATAATTGGCCTATCATTCCGAGCAAGTTTACTACCTATTCAGAGTGTGTGGATTCCTATTCCAATTTTGCTATGGAGCACAAGAGCCATAAAGATCCTGTGTGTTTCTAAGCTAGTGTGTTCGTTGCAATACTAGAGAGTTGGTGTAAGGAGTACCAATTTGTAGTTGATTACCAAGTTGGTGCACGATTGAGCACTGACATGGAGATCTTTTCTAAGATCCACTATCATTTGGCTAAGCATATGAGACTGCTAGAGTTAATGTGCATTACTCAGTTTTTACCCAGAGCTCATAATGTGATGATTAGTGACGCTTGTTTGGAGTTAGGTACTTGCCATGGTCCAGTGTTTCAGTTTTATAACAATCAGGTTTCGATTTGGAAGGATCATGCTGATTTGGCTAGGCGGTTGCAGATGGAGATGGATGATCCCAAGTTACAACAGATGGCTCCTCTCGAGCATGGGATGGATCGCAAGTTGAAATCCAAATAGGTAGTTTGTGGGACGCAAACAGCTTCGTATGGGGCTATGTAGATAACTGAGTAGGATGAACACTTTGTTAATTTTTGAGACATTTTGAGTGAAATGTGAAGGTTTTTGGTGCTTATTTGGTGGGTTGTGTTATCCAAATGGGGTGTTTAGTCATTGGTTTTATTCTAAATGGGATTGCTTGACTATCTAGTTGGAGGGTTTGTGGATTTAAGTTCCTAGTTAGGGATCCAATTAAGGTTCCAAATGGGTGGCGGATGTTGAGTTCCAATTTAGCAGGTGAATGACAAGTGGGTGGTGTGTTCAGCCGAGTTGGATGAATGGCCAATCGTTGGTCTTGTATGTAGGTCATTATTGGTGTCTAGTGAAATCCCAAGTCAAAGGTGGTTGTCAGGTGGCTATCTTCCCCGATTTGGCAACTGTCTTGGAGTTTCATGTTAAGTTCTGATTTGGTGTTCATTTTTCTTTACTCATTGTTGAGCAAATATCCAGTGCGAGTCCGAGTCGGTCAAGGCTATATATGTTTCATTTTCTTTGTGTGTGTGTGTGATTTCCTACTTGGGAGTTGTGTTTGTGATGATCCAAGTTTGGATCAGTGTGTGTCTATGTCCTAGTCGGAATGCGTGTGTGCCAGTGTATGGCGGTGTGGTTGTTGTTGTGCAGAGCATGGGAATTTTTATTGAAATTATCCAATTAGGGAGATAATTGAAGAAGGATGCTAATTGTTGAAATTAAGGAAGTCTGTACTAAAAAGATGAATATAATGATGGGAGCAATAACTTTTAATCAGGCTTGGTTGAAGCAGTGAAGAATTATTAGAGCCTAGTTGGAATGACGAGAGTATTAGAAATTTGATTCCAATTAGGAAGGTGACTAGAGTCTAAAGGATAATTTACAAGATTAGTTGTGAGGATGTATTGGAAGATCAATTTTTGATGTTGATATTAATTTGTAAACGGTGATTTGATCACCAATTTGGAAATTAATGTAAATATATATTTACCCAGATTGGTGTAGTGGCTTTGTGTTATTAGTAACATATGCCAGTATATGTGTAGCATTAGATGTCAAATCCTAATTGTATGAATGTTGTTGAGGATTGATGGTGTACCTAATTGGTTGTTAGGTTGTTGCTATGTGTGAATTGATGGATCCCATTTGTGTATGTGAATGTCATTGTAGTAATTTTGAGGCATCCAAGTTGTAAATTTGCTGAGTGAATTATATTGTGTGCTGGTTGAATAAGTTGGAAGGTACGATCAAATCCAAATCGGAGTTGAGTGTAAACGTGAATGTTGTCTTGTCAGCCGAGTTGGTTTTTGGTCTATGAGTAAGTTACTTGCGAAAATTGAATTTGGAAGCATTTATGAAGGAGCCCTAATTGTATATTTGTGAGTTACAAGTTGTACTGGGGAAGTGTAAAGCCAAGGTTGGTAGAGAAGGCCTAGTTGGTTTCCAAATTGGTAGGCAAGATTAATTTGGTGAAAAAGTGACTCAATTTGAATTGTACTTGTGGTGGTTGATCCGAGTTGGTAGAAGCTATTCGATTGAGAAGAATATCAAATCCAAGTCGGAAGGATAAAAAGTATTTTTGTGAAGACAAAAGATCATAAGAAGAAAGAAATTAAAGAATAAAGAAAATAATTAACAATTTGGGAGAATTCCTAACCCTTGTGGCCTTTAAGAGGGGAGTGACAAATTTAGCAATTAGGCATATCACTTGTGAGGAAAACCAATGTTTTGTGGATTAAAGAACAAATTTCTCATCATATTCTATAATTGCAATGACCTAATAAGAGTTTATTAGAAGTAATCCTATTATATTAGTCTCCCTAGGAACAAACTTTTACTATTAGCTTGGGTTTGATTTTTGAAATTTCAACCAAAGTTTATCTACATTTTGGCGCCGTTGCTGGGGAGACATTCTAATAAGTTTGATCTTTTCTCTTTTGCCTTTTGGTCGCTAGTATGGGCATGTTGCCAAATTCCAACGAACCTTTGTTCTTTGAATTTTTGGTACTCTCAATAATATTCTAGTTGGTTCTAGAAGCATACTTTTCTACAAATGGAGTTACATAAAAAAAAAATTTCAAATTATTCTATACAAAATTTCCCAACCAAATCAATATTGTTACCTCAAAATTTTCTAAAAGGTTATATATCATGTCATGGTCACTCAAACATTTACAAGATTTAACATGAAGGTTTTCAAATACAAACCAATTTACATAAAACTAAAATATTTTTGTTTTTTCACAAGTAATAGAGGATCAAACAAAATGTAGCCAAAATGATCATAAAGCTATTAATATTGATATTGCACCACCAATATTAATATTAATCATACACAATTGAATAACATACCTACTAATTTTTTAAAGAATTGAAGGAAGGAATCAAATGGAAAACTATTGCATTAGACGTATAGAGATACAACCTCAAGGGAAAGTGGACACCATGTCAACCTTTTGAAAACTAACTAACCAATTCCAAAAGAGGGAGGCAAGGAGTTCTATAAAATACCCAATTACTTTTAAGTGCTAATTGAGGTATATTGATTTCATTGAGAATCAAAGTCACAAGGGGATTAAAACTCCCAAGGAATGCACCTCCTTCTAAACTTTAACCCCTAAAGGACCAAACAATGTATTTTGGCAACATAACGATTTGGGGTAGCTCATTATGAATGGAATTTTTATTTTTTTTATTTGAAATTTTCACACAACATGTGCCTGAGGAGTAGCTTTAAGGCCCAATAATTTTCATAACTTTTGAATACATGGTTAAAAATTTATTGTATGATATGTCGTTTTCATTGCTCAACAGGCAACCCAGAAGCAAAAAAAACTTCTTTAAAAATAAATTTTTTTAAATAAAAATTTGAAATTGATTTTCTAGATATATCCATAAGCGCTCTGACGTCCATTTTTTGGACAATGAACAAATTGAAATTGGAGTTTCATCCTTCTAACTACTTGGATAAAAGTTATTCTAATTTGTGGAGATACGTTACGAAGTTGTCGTCCTATCTAAGGGTTGGATTTGGTGTCACTAGAGTACATATTTTTCTAAAATTACCAATGTCTAAGTATGTCAAGTGGTCAAATTGCATTGACTTTAGTTCAAAACTAGATTTGCCAAAATGAGGTCATAGATTTCAAGAACACAAAAATTTCAAAAAATCACCACGTGAAGAGAAACTCATTTCAAATCCATTACAACAAATTTTACTCAAAATGATAATATTTTGTTTGTAATTGAATTTTGAAGGAATTTTGGAATTTCTCCATCAAAAATATATAAAAAAAGATTGGTGATAACATTGGTGAATCTAACCATACAGATGGAATCTAAAAATCAAAATCTACAACTTTTATTTGTATATCAATTCCAAAATATGCTTTCAAATAGCACTTTATAATGATTTTTCTAAAATTGTCAATTTTGAAGATGAATCAAAACATTGAGGGGTTATATATACGTGAAAAGCTTTGAATCATTTATTTTGATTTATGAGATGAAAGTTATGAAGAATTTTAGTTGTGGGTAGTTTGTGGGAAGTAATGGAATCTCTACTCTAAAATAAACTTTGAAGACCTTTATTGAAAACTGAATTTTCAATATTTTTGGAAAAAAATAAATACTTGAGATGTAGATTGTTTATTACAACATTATAACCATTGGGATTGGCATTTTTCAATTCCATAAATAAATTATTAACAATTTAGTATTTTGAATCATTCTCTACTTCTTTCTAATTACTAATTTTTTTCTATATGTTGTACAATTCCAAATGATCTAAAATTTTTCAAGTATGTATTCAACATGATTTCAAGAATGAATCCAAAGAGTTACAACCATTTTGGACATTTTTTCATAATGATTTGACCTTGTGAAGTGCAACTACCTAGGTTTTTGAAGGGCCTAAAAAGTTTTTTTGTCACTTCAAATGCTAATATCTTGCAATCCAAACGGTGGAAATTTTTGAAATTTTTTCCATGTCTATCCAAACTAGGGTACTACAAGATCCTATGGTTACATTTGTCCAAAAATGTATTTATTCTAAAATTTCGTACTTGTACTAGAAATGGCAATTTTGGAGAGATTTTGGTGAAAACATAGTCAAATACATTTATGGGTTAAAAATAAACATGTATATGAGGGTATTAGTTTTTTGGTCAATTATCAAATCCCTATTGTTAGCTAATAGTCTAACATGCCTTATTTTATGAGCCCTTATAAATAAATCATTTTTTTTTTCATTTTTTTCAAGGCCTATGTTGAATTTTTTTTCCAAATAAACATATACTTTTTAGGGCCTATTTTATTAGACTTTTTTGGTTTAATCATTATATACACTCCAAAAAAATGCAGTTTGTAGGATAAGTAAAAATTCAAACATACAAGTTTCTAACATGGCAACTCAATTGTACAACTAGCAACAAGAATCTAAAGCTCTGGTACAATGTACAGCATAATATTTATGAATACCAAAAAATGGAACATGATTACATGTCTTCATTTTTTATATTAGATATAATCATTTTTTAACATTTTGGAATGGAATATTGTTAAATACAATTCAAAAATTCTCACATATTCACAACTCTAAGCTCCCCAACAATGATATCATTGAAAAATCATGCCAATGACTATCTACAAGGTTGGATTTATGCAACAATTTTATTCTAATCCAATCGGGTGCAATCGGGTGCCTATCAAAGAAATTGGTATAGTCAATGTATACCACCACATTCCAGGTAAGTATGATTGAATTGTTTGTATTTTTATTGATGCTCGGGTATCACTAGTAGAAAATTTTGTTTTTCTGTTGTTTTGTTCGTGTTGATCCAGTCACTTTTTGACAGAAATCTGTTGAATTTCTATCAAAAAGTGACTGGATCAACACGACCAAAACAACAGAAAAACAAAATTTTCTACTAGTGTATTTTTTCTTGTATACTTGCACAACTTTCGTACATTTTCACTAAGAGAATATCTTATCCTTTAGAAGATAAAACAATTCTCATTGTTATAATAGAAGATTTAGATTGGACAAGGTATAATGAAATTTTTTGTAATCTCAACTAAAACCTCAATATCAATGGGTTATACTCAAGTATAAATTTTGGTATAACCTATCAAATGAAGGGTCTTCAAATTTTCTTTAAAATTGGAACCCATTATATTAGAGTATTACAAAATTTTATTTTCAAATTCTAATGATGAGCTTTACATTTGAAATAATTTAACTGATTTTTGGAATGACCTTTGGGATTTTTGTATGGATGTATGGATGTATGTAGGTTCCATTTTGCAACCAGGGAGTGACTTTAAAGCCCTAAATTTAAAACCAAAACCATGACCAGAATCACAGAATGAAGCCCATATAAAAATGGTCAAATGAAGCCATGATGAAAATGGTGAAATAAACCTAGGATAAAAATCATAAAATTTTTGAGTCATTGTGCTCAACTCCTAGTTCATTTCTTAGGACTCACTATTTTCATTTTATTGTTTTTATCAATTTTGAGTGTAGTATACAATGAGTACAATTAGTACAATTAGTATAATTAGTACAATTAGTACAATTAGTATAATTAGTATAATTAGTACAATTAGTACAATTAGTATAATTAGTACAATTAGTATAATTAGTACAATTAGTATAATTAGTACAATTAGTATAATTAGTACAATTAGTATAATTAGTACAATTAGTATAATTAGTACAATTAGTATAATTAGTACAATTAGTATAATTAGTACAATTAGTATAATTAGTACAATTAGTATAATTAGTACAATTAGTATAATTAGTACAATTAGTATTAGTTTATTATACGAAAAGCTCCCAAAAGAGTGTAAAGCCAAAATAGGTATGTCACATGTGAATATAGCATCTGGTCCTAAATAAAGTGTTTCCTTTAAAATAAACCCAAATCCTGCACGTAAATAGGATAAAAACTCACAAATTGTACATAATTAATGTGTTTAAGTAGAAACACCTAATTGTCTAACCCTGTTGTGCAGGAGAATACAAACTAGATGAAGTGTTTTGGAAGAACTGCGTAAGAACTTTCTAATAGATTTCTAAAGAGAGGTTTCAATTTCCCCATTCCATTAATGAAATAGTTGAACCCCAATTGTGAGCTCACAATTAAAGAAAACTGAAGATGGACCAATGAAAGGCATCTATGACCTAAGTACGGGTATATTAAGGTAGAAATCATGCTAGAAGTCCAATGGCAAAATTGGATTGCTAAGATTCCCCTCCGCGTGAAAGATTTCTTATTCACTGGAAATCAAAGGAGATGGTGAAATTTGTCTCTCCTTGATCACATGTGTAAAGTAAAAATATGAGCTTGCACATCTTTCGCGGGATTCTATAAGAGGTTCGAGAAAAAGGGTCTAGAAATTTTTGATAGTCAAAAGATCCTCTTCCGGATGATCAACCACCGAAATTCGTAATGGAAAATTCATGGAAATTACCCAGAGTGTAGTAAAATCTCAGTGAAAATTAAACTAACTTCTTTATGCTAACAATGGGCTCCAATGTGTTTTGTGGCATTTAGATAGTCCGAAGTATCAAAAATAGCAAGATCCTCCAAAATCGACAAATTGAATATCATTCGAGGAGTTGAGCGACGTATCAAGAACACACAAGATTGGATTGAAGTCAAAGCTGGGTCTTTTTTTATTCCCTTATACCTACTAAAGAACCTAGGCTAGTTACTTTTCACAAAAATTCAAACTTCAGAAGTTGGAGTTTTAATCATTTTGGGGTGTTAAGTTGGTGTTAGGTTTTGATGAGATTTCAACAATAGTAAAAGGGAGGGATTCCTGCATATTGAAAATGGCCTTGGGAAGCCAATGGCGCAATCCGTTTATGATTTGAAATCTTTCTCCAAAAGCTAGAGTTTTAGACCACTATAGAAAGTAAAAAACAAGAGGTTTAGGATGAAAATCTTAAATGATAAGATTACCTTAGTTTAAGAGGGGGGATGGGTGCCCTCGAAAATGTATATAAGGGCACTCCTTCCCCTCTCAAAAACACCCCTTGGTTCAATTTTAAACCTCTTGTTACAATTTGGGTCCATTTAGTTGGATTTTTGGCCATTGCAAGCCAAGGTGCTAAAATTGTGTATTTTAGGAGCATTGTAGCTCCATTGTTGTTGTTGTTCAAGCTTTTTTTGAAGGACATTAGGGTCCCTTGAATGGTTGCTTTTGTATGTACTTGTTTTGACTTATTGTACTAATTTTGTTGAAGTTGGTGTACTAATTGAGCCTTGATTGAAGTTTTGTCAAGTTTTACTAACTTTTGTACTAACCTTAGAGAAACCCCCCTCCAAACCTTGGCGATGCCGCTTAGGAGGGCCTCTAGTGCTTGATTTTGAGTATTTTTGTGGACTAACACATTTGTACAAACTTGTGTTTACATGTTTAGCTTATACTAACATTTATAGTACTACATGTGGTAATTTGGTGTTTGAACACATACGTTTATTGTCCATATTTTGCTTGTCCCATTCAGGACACCAAAGGCTTGACTTTGAGAGATTTAGAAGTGATAGATTTTCTAATTTTCAGTGTGTTTCAAAAATAATAGCGAAGCTTTGACTTTGTATGTGAAATATTGTCTTAGAGTTTTGTAGTTTCTAGAAAATACAATGAAGCTTTGAGCCCATAAGTATTAGAAAATTCCAAAAAATTAGTGGTTGCTACCACCTCTCCAAGTTTAGTGTCCAAAACATTAGTTTTAAACATCCAAGTTTAGTAGCCAAAATAGAGTATCAAAACTCTTTGCTTAGTTCTAAAAAATTAGTGTTACTCAAAACACCATTTTACTAAGAGACTTTTGGTCTTCTAAAAGTTTGAAATTTAGAAGAGTTCATGTTGGATTGTTGGGAAAGGTTTTCCAATATTTGTAAAAAGAAAACCAAAATTTCCAACTAGCGTATGAGGTTGGAGAGGCTATAGGCAAGGGACCAATTCATAGCACAAGGGCCAACTCATGATAAAAGGGGCCATTTCATGGGCATAAGGCCCTGGCCAACCTGGTCCCTACCACATGGCGGCCTATGAGGTCATAGAGGCCATAAGCAAGGGACCATCTCACAACATCAAGGCCAACTTATGGTAAGAGGAGTCAATTCACAAGCACAAGTCCTGGCCAACTTGGTCCCTATCATGTAGCAACATGTGGGACGACCAACCCGAGTGAATAAACTAAGAGCATCCCCACAACAAGTGCGCCAAGGCTCAATAAAGCGTCTTCTAACGTGCATTGACGAAGTGTATAGAGGCTTTCATAGTTGGGTGCCTCACGCAGCAACTAGACTAAGGCACTCCAATTGCATCCCCCAATAAAGTCATTCGACACATCAAGTTGGGGACTACCTTGTCAGGGCTGGCTGGGGCATCAGAATGAATGAGGTTCAGTGCTTCAGTACTTCTCTTCAGTTGGGACCTGGGGTTGAGTAAGATTTGACCGTACATTGCATTGAAATGTGGGAAAAAAGGACAAAACAAAAGATAGCATGGCATGCTGAAGCCACTCTATTTGACAGTGCCCTCATGGTTTTCTAGCATGGCCAATTACATTCTACAATGTAGCGCGTCTATCGTGGGGTTTTCTGCGCAGCAGCATTGATGTGCTAGGTCAACGTGTATGCGCCCCTTGGCGCGCCTACCGTGGAGATGCTCTAAGCAAATTGGACCCAAGCGACTTAACTCATGTAGTTGCTTGATGCAACTAGGTTGGTAGTCCTTTTTAAAATGTTATTATTCAAAACTCTCAAAAACTTTGACAAAAATATTAGCATATAGAAGTTGTCTTATAGAAACTAGAAATTAGGTTAGAAGTGAAGAAGGAAGTAGGAACTAGAAGAGAAAGTAGAATAGAATAGTCATCAACCAACATCTTTTCATTGCCAAAACTACAATTTAGAAGGAAGAGGAATTTCAAGCAAGTAGGGAAACTTGGAATATCTCTCATAACTCCATAGTAGAACTTCAAAACTCAATTTGCAAATGGAAGAGATGAAGTAGTAAATTAGAATTTGAGAGGAGAACTTGAGTGATTTGTAAGGTTTCGAAGGAAATCTTCAAGAAAGGATTTGAACCATTAGAATGAGGATTCGATAATAATTGACCAACATAGGAGATATTAGGAGTTCAAAGGTCAATTATTATTTTGAAATTCGAAATCAATTTTTGTATAATCCCGAAGGTCAACCTTTGGAACTCAATAATGGAGTTAGAATAGTTTGAAAGGAAAAGAAGTAGGATAGAAAGAAAAGTAGTTGGGAATTTAATTTCTAAATTTGTATTAAAACCTCATATTTAAGCGATGAGCAAAAATCATTGCAATAGAAGGGGGACTTAGAGGTGTCAACAACCACCTACAAGAGGTCATCAAATCCAAAGTAAATTACTAATTTTTCATTCTTCCTTGGATTTTTTTAATTAGCCTTTCAAAATGTTGAGCCGAATTAGAAGTCCAATTTAGAGGATCAAGATCAATTTATTTTCAAGTTTTAGAGTTAGAGGCTTATAGACTAGGCCTAGAGGTTTCCAAAAACATTTCACACTTAGGAAATAGAGTAAAATCAAGCAAGATAGGAAAGGATGAAGTTTAGAGCTGAAATTGGATGAAAATTAGTTAGACATAAAACTTTGGAAAAATTTGAGAGAATTAGAAGGAGGTCATTAACTAGAGTTCATAAGTGAAAGAAAAAGTCAATTCCAAATTGTAGATTGGAAAAAATGACTAGATGAAGTTTGATGAACTTATTAATAGTCAAACTTCATCCATCAATAAGTTCTAGTAGAAAAGTCCGATTAGCAAGTGTCTTACCAATAGAGAAAGCTAGAATTAGTGTCTACAAGAAGGAAATATAAAATTACTGAAAATAGTAAATTGATAGAAGTTAAGCTGAGACTAGAAAATCAAGGGAGCCTAATAAAAAACTTAGAAGTCAGATTAGAATAGGAAGTTAGGACCATAGGCTTATAGAAAAATTTAAGTAGAATCCATAGAAACCTCCTGCTTAGGAAAAGATAAAAAAAACAATAAGATATAGAGGGATGAAGTTTTAGACTAAGTTTGGATGAAATTTTTATGGAAGTATCCAATTATGACCAAACGCAAGATTCTTGTAGAAACAAATATCTTAAGTACCTAAGTAAAGTTTCAAGTTAGTTTGAATTAGGGAATTAGATTTAAGTTGTGGATGAAGTTTGATGAACTTATTAGAGTTCAAACTTCATTTGTCCATAACTTTGGCTAGGAAGTTCAAATTGGGACAAATTCTATATTTTTAGAAATTTCAAAGAATTCTCTAGAAGTTGATTTATTTTTTTTTTTTTAATTATTTTGCACCAAAGACCACAGTGGCCTAATTCATTCGGTCAATTACCTTAGTTTTTGCATTAGAAGTTGTACTTTTGGTTATTTTTGCACATTTGAGTACACTTAGGTACTTAGAAAAAATTCATTGCTTGGAAAGCACAATGGACTGCGCTTAGACACCCAAAAGTAGGAATAGTTTGATCAAAAACTAAGAACCTTGTTGTGCTCACTTACCAAAGGGGGGTAAATTGATGCTCACAGTCACACAACTAATTTTTTTGTCATTTTGTAAAATTGAAAATTTGTATCTATCCCAACAATTGACATGAAATTGAAGATTCATTATTTGTATTGTATTTTGGCATGTTTTGGATGTTGCCATAAATTTTTAGGGATGTGTGAGAATGTTGAAAGCCTTGATATAAATTTTTTAAGAAATATGGAAAAAGAGGTGAAGTTGATGGGTAGGCATTAGATGTTTTTCAACAGCCCTTAAGGGCTATTTTAGATTAGTTCCCCATGCTAGAAAATAGCCGGATTTGGCCAGAATTTAAAAATATTTTAAAAATATTTTACAATGAAAAAAACGAAAAAAATTGAAAAATGAAATATCAAAGAAAAATATTCTAAAAATATTAATTTTTCAATAAAAATATTTTTTTATTATTGTCTAACGTGGTTGAAGTTTGGCCACATCAACCAACTGCTAGGGCCAAGTTCCCACAGTCCAAGAACTTATGGGAACTCCCAGAAACTCGTGGCCCTTAATAGTAGTTGGGTTACATCTAATGTGAAGCTTTTGGCTTATGTTGGCGAAATAGGTTTGAAGTTTAACAAGGAAAATATTTTGGAATTTGTTTGAGTAACAATTAGGATTGGGAAAAAAAATGATTTTATTTTTTTTATGTTTTTGAGTTACTCAACATGATAATGTATTTAGAATGGAGGTGTTCATATTTGCATGTTGTTACATGAAACCTGAAAAGATATGTGTTGGTGATGGCAAATCCTTGTGGCTAGGCATTTTGTGGGAATATCTTTGCCTAATTCTTTGCATGGATTGTATTTGGAGATAAATTGTGGGTTTCTCTTTTTTCAATTCATTGAGTTTAAAACCCTAAACCTTCTATAACCTAGAAGTGATTTAGTATCAACGCTAGAAACTCCCTTTATTCCACTTGAAATCTCCATCAACAAAGGTACTCATGCTCATTGGTAGTCTACTTAAATTAAGTCCTTTTTTCACAGTAAATCCAATTTTCACAACTTTTTGGCTTAAAATTTTTTAATTAACTTGAAGAAGATTGAAGATATAAAAAAATATCAAAAATATATATAATCAAAAAAAGATTTAAAAAAAAGGAGAGATTACTAAAAAAAGATATAGTCAAGATCTTTTTTGTAAACCTTTAGTTAAATTTTCTCTTCAAAACAACTTACTTCCACTACAAAAAGAAAGGGGTCTTTTAAGTGAATTTTGATGTATAAGTCTAAACATAAGATTGTGAGTAATGACCTTTAAGAAGATTTTTAGCAAAAATTTACTAGAAATATACATTTTTCTAGTAAAACTGTGTTGAAAATCTCCTAAAAGGTCATTACTTAAAACCTTATGTCTAGGACTATATTTAAAAATTCACTTAAAACACCCCTTTCTCTTGTAGTGTTCCTTACTTTCATTTTTCATTTTTTTGTCATCATGTTATTACTATTACAAAATTACATGATGACAAATCAAAATGAAAAAAAATCATTCAAAAATATTATATCTTACCATAGCATTATTGTGATTATTATTACTATGAGATTATGTGATGACAAAATTATAGTTATTTTATTATAGTTTATTTTTAGTCTATTATATATGATTCATTGGTAATCCAATTAATGACCAAGAAAAGCAAGCAACAAGGACCATTTAACATGCTTCAATCAATAAAGGGGGTCTTGAGCTTGTCTATTATTACAAGTTGGTTCAAGGCTAAATTGAATATATAACTCAAGTCAAAGTTGTTCAACAACAACAATCTAACAAAGCAACAAACCAATTTGAGTTATTTAGAGTTTTTTCATGCGTAAGTTAATGTATATCAATTAATTAAATAAACTAATGTTATTCTCATTATTGCCTATACTTGGGATATCATCATTGATATTAGAATTCTCTATAACAAGTAAACTTGGATGCAAGGCCTTTAATAAAATTGCAATTTTATTATCAAGTTTGGACAATTGTTGAGACATATCTTGCCAAAGGTGCTCAAACTTATTTGAATTAGAATTGGTAATATTTCCTTATTTCTACAATTGGTTTTTGTGAAATTGACCAATCTTCAACTGTTCACTAGAATACTTTTTCCAAAGGTGTTGTATTTGAATTTTTTTTTTCTAAAATTCTTAATGCTAGAACATCCTAGATCATTTTCTAAACAATCAAAAACTACAACGAAAGGAAGATAAGGTGCCTACTCTAAAATATTAGACTATGGAGTTTTAAGAAAAGTAAAAATACTAGGAGAATGTTCTCGTGGAGCTTCTTCAATGGATTGTAAAGGTCTCTCAACTTTGGGGCTTCAGTTGGCCTAGGCATTGTAGTAAGTGCTTTTGTAGTAGAAGACTCTTGATTGATTATAGGGACCACACAAGTAGGAGAAGACTCTTAAGTGCTTATAGAGACTACACATGTGGTTATTTGTGTTACAAAATTAGGACTTCAGGAAGTGGGAGGATTAGAAGGAATTTCCTAGGTGTACCTAATGTTTTCTTATAGAAAACAATAGCCATATAACAAGAATTCACAATTATAGACAAACCCACAATCCAATATCTTGCAATACTTAAAAATTTTACTACCAAATCTTGATAATAGTACATTTTCAATAACTTCTTGCTCTTGCTAAGTGTGTGGATTAGGATCATTTAGGATCATTTAGGATTCATAATTCCATAACAAGAAATAAACCAATTAAAATATAAACTCCTATGAATAGATAACAAAATAGTGTAGATTTTCAAAAAAGTTTCTATAATAGATTCCATAATTTAAATAGCTTCTAACATTTACTTCTATTTGATGTATGTAGTAATTTTGCTAATAGTAATTTCTTCTTTATAGAAGAAGTAAAATCATTCATAGTTAATAATTGATTGGATAGTTGATTAATAATTAAACAACAATGTAGTCTCATATCCTAAAGAGATAAAGTATTTTTGGTAAATAAATAATTAAATACTAATAATTTTTTTTTTAAAATTATCATTAAACATAGAATTGTTCTTGCTATTCATTTTTTATTCGTTTTTCAAAAGCTTGTAGCCCTATATGTGATAATGCTTGTCAACTTTTTTAGAGCCTATTGCCCAATCTTGCATGAAAAAACTCTCCAATGTCTATGCAACATGTGTTTAATATTCCTTATTATCAACCCCTTCTAAATGTTCTAAGTGTGATTCATTGATAAACTCTATAGTAATCTCAAATTTGTTTTCTTGTTCAGACTCTAATTCGGTTTTTTTGGTAATTTTCTACCCACTAAGAAACAAATAATTTTTTAAAAAAAAGAACTGGAAAATCTTGGAAAAAAATTATCCATCAAATTTTTTATTTCACCATAGTAAACTAAAAGACCTCAACTAAATAACAAAAATCTTAGAAGTACTAATATAAATTTAAAAAATAATGAAAACTGCATATATTATTAGCATTGTAATCAAATTGATAAAAAATAATAATCCTCAAAAATAAAAATTTGTATGCATCATTGCCATGATGTTGTGGTCCAATAAGATTTGGTTTTGAAACACCCATTGCTACAAATGCACCTCATCGTAGTGATCAATCTATTCAATAGATAAGGGTAAGAACAAATTTACTACTTTGTTCTCTTCTAGAATTTAAAAATATATTTGCAAGGTTGGTTTAAAAAATTTAACCTTCTCGTTTTATATATATAGTTTCAATACTATGGATACTTCAATGACTTTTGAACTAAGGTGTCATTTTTAGTGCACATAGATTTATTATTATATAAATCCTAATTTAAAAAAATAAATTAATCAACTCTTTTAAAAAAAGCATTATTTGCAAAAGCTACCAAGATATGTTTTTTTAATTGGAAAAATGTTGCATTGCAAAGATTTAGAAATTCAAAACTTCTCTTTCAAAATTGTTTCAAAATAGCATTTAGCTAGAAGTTGAACGTAAAATTGAATTGCAAATAATTATTAGAAAAGATGGGTTGAATTCTCTTAGACCTTGCCCAAATATTATTAGATTATATTATTAGATTACTTTGAGGTCCTATTTATTAAAAATTCTAAAAATAGCATCAATGAACCAAATACTCTATTTGAAAAATTCATGTTTCATCAGGTATAAGAAGATTAATAAAGAGTACAAATTTCTAATTTACAAAAGAGTTTCAAATTGACTTCCTACAACTATAATTTAGTGAATTTTGAGCACTAAATAATAAAAGGAAGCATGATCTCTTAATACATTGATACATTTTAGTACATTGTGACATGCCATGAAAGGACTTTGTTTGGTAGTTTTACTACTTTTAAAACTTACCAATTTTTAGTTACAAATAAAAACCAATACTTAACCTTAAAAAATATGAAAAGATGTTTTGTATTGTATAATTTGGAAAATTGGGTTCTTTTCTTTGGATTTGGATTTAAACCTTAAAATGAAAATAATCCATTTTTGAATTTGAGACCAATTAATTGAAATTAATATTATTAAGTTTAGTTTCTACTCCAATTTGAAAGGAATAAACATTTCATAAAGTCCACAATTCACAATGAAGTTTCAAATTGTCAAAGTTGTAATATTACCATTTGTCTTTTGTTGTTGGTGTTTTCAAACCTATAGCTTGAAAACACCCAATAATATAGAATGTACCCTCACCCCTTTATGACCCAAGGGGAGTGTACTTTCAAAATGTGTCTAAAGTGGCCAGAACTTGAGCAATTTGTTTGTAATTGTTCATTTTTTTTAAGATTGTTTTTTTCTTCAAAATCAAAATTTGAAAACGGGAAGCTCAAAAAAGAGGAGCATCGAACAAAACATGGTCACTTGGGTCATTAGAGATTAACCCCTAAATGCACAAGGCTTGTTTGGAGCTTCTTGAAATTTGCTCTAAATTGAACAAAAAATCAACATTTTCATAAGTTGTACCAATTTCTTTTAAATTGTAACCGTACAAATTCAAACTAGACATGTTAGAGATCACATAGGAAAAGAAAACATAACAATATCACTTATAGATTGAAAGATTATAATGTTTGATCATTAGGATGTAAAAACCATGAAAAATTTTCAATTCTCTTTTTGCATGTCAACTCTAAAAAGTTGGTCACTAAAAAATATGAGGTTATAGAACCTAGCATGCACAACCGCAATCAATTTACGGTTTTTAAAAATCTTTTCTCTGATTTTTTTAAATGAATTTCTAATGTGATTTTGCCTCTAAGATCTAGTGTATTTGAGGCTCATTTCCAAGAGCCTGCAATACTATGGGAAGTCAAGATTGCAATGGGCATCCTTGCACAAAATCTTTGATAGAAAAATCATAATCCTTTATTTTTAAGATCAATTTTTTGATCCTAAAACTAGACTTCAAAAAAAATTCTCCAAAAATATAAACTTCTAATAATAGCAATTTGGTTGGGTTTTATTTAACTTCAAAGTTTTCCGAACACCACATTTGGGTGCCTTGGGCATTCAGTAAGGGCTTCCTTATAAGCTCCATCAGAGGACAATGGAAGAAAATGATGCCTAGAATTGAATTAGCACCAGTTCCATTGGACTAGCAAGCAGATAACTAAACTACCACTTCTACTCATCTCAGATCTTCTCAGGCCTCCCCAGTGCCTGCTTGGTAACCCTTTTTAAAATTAGCAAAAGCATGTTACTGGATTTTGTTGCACCAAACTCATTGGGAGGTAATTCGGCATCTTTACATCCGAATTGCTTCTTGTTGGAGGACAAGTCCAATTGATTCCACACGCGTTAATTAGTAGAAACCAGTGCCCAAATCAAGACATTTTGTTGCTTTGGACGGCATAAATTCAGATATGAATTAACAAAGTTGTGTAGATTCGGACTTGTTTTGTTGCTTTAGACGGCTTGATTCATACATTGCTTTGTGGAAGGAGGCCTTTAACCCTGTAAGGACGAGCTGGTCACCGTGGAAATCTTCTTTTTTGAAACAGTGTGAATAATCTACTTTAAAAAACCCGAAAGGAATCATTGGAGGTCATACTACTGTGCAAGACCTCCCCCTTTTTGCACAAAAATCCAAGGATAAACAATGGCACCTCTGTCTCACATGTGAGAGTTCTCTGTCATCCATCGGACCATTCTGGTCCACAGCGTCCTTACTGGGTTAACTCCTGAAGTCCTGAGTGATAATAGTTGGGCTACTAGCTTGTTGCAGATGTGCACCGTCATCTCAGCAAGGTATGCAACCGATGAAGAAGTTCAAGATTTTGATTGGTAACGCCATGAGCCATAATGCGGCTTGGATGATACATTCACAGCAACTTCCACACGGTAATATAATAGCAAAGGGTTTGCTGCATTCATACACACACCACGGTAGCTTTGTCAACAAACTCCTCTTGGAAGATTAGATTTTCACACTTCACATACAACCTTGGTCCAACATAAGCTCAGTCGTGTGGATCGAAGTGAGTGCAGTCAGCTTTAGATCTATTAGACTCTTGAAGGAATGTGAAATTGCTTAACTTACAAGAGTATAAACATAATTGCTCCAAAGAGCCACATTACGCAGCCCAAGATGAGGAACGGAAACCCAAGGATGCCACCTACACAACCCATCTTTGGCTTTCCTAGCTGCTTACAGCATAAAATTTGAAAGCGTAAAATTTGAATGTAAGCTCCACTCAAGAGAGCTTCTCCAGGGAATTGGACCTGTAAAACGTCTCATAACATCTGTCTGTCACATTATTTCGGTTTGTTTCGATGAAACATAATCGTAGCTGCAGAGACAAAATTTCAGTATGTACTTAATATCTTCACAAAAACAATCCTTTTTCCTGACAGGGCTCTGTAACCTTTGTTGCACAGAAAGGAAGGGATAACTTAGTCTGTCAACATTGCAGCAACCTTTCATATGACTCTTCATAGATCAAAGGTCGCTGGGAGGCTAGGGATCGAAGGGAACATGCATGCTACCCAACGTACCCATGCCAATTTCATAAGGTGAGAGTCATGAGGTGAAAACGGAGGGCAAGCCGCTGAACTTCGGCCGACAAGGCGAACATTCTCTTGAAAATTAATGGAGTTCGGAGTCTTGAAATTTCTTACTGATTGAGAGGCTTGGCGAGACTAAGCCATAGAGGCTCCAGTCGAAGTTCCACCTAGACTAATAATGCAAGTTCAGATGTTCAATGAGACTAACCCGTGCAAATACAGTATCATTAGTCATGAAATTCGGGTGCACATTTTAAGAGGGGTGGAGTTTAAACCTGAGTGAAGAAATTTCTGACCATTGCAAATTCTGCCCTATGAAATTTTCCTGTTTTCTTTCTACTTAGAACGACCCTCAATTAGGTTTTTGAGATGTGGAAGACTCGATGCGGGACTTGAGGTTGTGAGAATATTTGATACGTAAATTCTGAGAAACTTGCATACTTGTTCGAATTCATTGTCTTAATGATTTAGGGTCCGCTTGTGTATCTCAAACCTCTCTGGATGGATGGAACAGATTTTGTTCCAATCGGTGGTAACTGAACTCTAAACCATAAACCCTGGAAATCCTCCAACTTTCCATAGTAACGTTTTACTGATTAGTGTATCAATTTTCCTTTAGAATCGATCCATATTCAAGTGTTTAAACTTTTGTAGCATGGCTCAGATTCTTGGAGGCCTGATTTTTCATGACTGGGAATAGACGTGGAATGGTTGCAGTGATTTCAGATTGCGTGATGTAAGCGAAGATAGTGATAACATTGATGGGGATTCTGTTTAATCGCCGCTCACAGCAGGCTAGATTTTGTGTGTGATCGCTAGCTCAAAGCGGCGAACTGGAAGGTAGGCTGCATAACATTCTTGAAGTCAAGGCATAAGACTCATTGCTTCCCATGAATCAAGGCGCCTTTCACTGGAGAAAATCATGAAAGCAAGCTTTTGGAGAAAATCTGGAATTATTCTTGTTAAATCTTGATTGCAAGCTCGAGGAGAAAATCCGGAGAAAATCTGGAATTATTCTTGTTACAGTGATACTGTAGAAGGACCCAACCTTCCCATTCAAGAATGTTATGTGCCGAAGAAGGGGCCAGCATGCGCATGAGGAGAGAAAAATATCATCATCAGGTAACCAATAACCTTGAGAATCTATTTGGATAGAAATCATGGAATGAGAACTATAACTTTATTTTCATATTCTTATTTGCGACAGAAGGTGAACAATCTATGTGCACAACAGTAACGGAATTCCTGGAAAAAACATACGAAACATCAACAGACGGTTCACCACATTTGAACAGGGCTTTTGAGAAGATACCGAACATACTCATCTGTAGGGAGTCATGAGTTGAAGGTCCTCCACAACTTGAAGAATAACATTCACATTACTTCTCCACATCCCTTTCAAATTTGAAACTTAACACCCCAAACAAGCTGCATTCTGCCACAAACACTAAAATCCTCTTACACGGTCCCTCCAAAAGTCGATGTGCAGAATATAAACTCTCCGATTAAAAATTGCTGGCAGCAACTTAAACATGCAGAGAAATGTAAATTCATGCCACACTAAGGATATACGAAAGGATATAATTACCAACGACCAACGACTGACGACTTTGACTCAAACTCAACATAGCATTCTAGGAAGTACAGAAATTAGCTTACAATAACAAAATGCAACCCTTCCGTGGGTTGAAAACAGACGTGTTTACCGGCACTAGGCGAATCATATTTTTGACAACAACCGACTAGAAACGGCAAGTGGGTGAAAAAATTTCATTTTTCATTTTTCATTTTTAAAATAAGGGCATGCTCATGTTCAAAACTACAACCATGCCTTCTTCTTTTGCTGTGAAACAGGGATGTGCTTACTTGGTAAATCATGCGAAGTATGCAGTTCCAAAACATGAATTCACGTCACAACGTGGCCTTGTTGATGCAGCAGATAAGTTAGAACGAGACGTGTCAAACTTCATGATTTTTTGTAAGGAAGTCATACACAAATTCCCTTTGAAACTCTATCCTCCTCGTTGGTTGATTTGTGATTTCGCTGGAGAATCGCAGTGTTGCTGCCATGACGTGCAAGAATTTTGACAAGTGACCTCCCCCTTCTGGTATTATCCACGTTGTAGCCATGTCCCCAAAATTTCAACGTGTAACTACCAACGGGGGGGTCATGGCTACAACGTGACTACATGCGTACAACGTGTGAATACATAGCCAAATGGCTACAATGTGTGAATACATGGCTACATTGCTACAAAGTGTGGACACATAGCAACATGGCTACAATGTGGATATACCTAAAAGGGTGTGAGTGTTGCCATGTTCCAAAAATTTCCAAAAATTTCAACAATAACAGAAAAGGTGAAATGCAATAAGGTGGGAATTCAATACCATTGCTATATGTTGGTCAATGTACACATATATATGACCAAACAATAATGATTGCAATAGTATAGTAGAAACTTTAGGTGGGTATCACCAATTTGACCAATTTGAATCAAGCACTTATACTTCTAGAGGCTTTATCCCTAAAACTCAAGCTTGGTTTCAAATAAGGTCCTACTCAAAATTTTCTACATGAAACTTTTGTTAATGCAAAGCCTCCTCTCCATCTATCTACATTCAAAAACATATGTTTTGCATGCATTAGAGCTAGGGGTTGCTATCAACAAAGGTAGGGCTTGTCGGGGCAATAGTTGAAGGAGAAAAGGTAGAAACTTCTACTCCCTTTATCCCTAGAAAAGACTTGTATTTCCTTTGTATTTTACAAAAGAAACACATGCCTTTTTCAGAAACAAAGGGAATATAAGTTTCCATCTTTTCTACATATGGGTCAAAGCACTTCAAATTCTAGGATTACCAATCTACTTTAAATAGTAATCTCCAGTAGCCATTTGGTGTGCAGCAAACTAGTGAAAGCCACATAGAATTTCTTTTCATTCTTGAGAAGCCACGTATGATGTTGTTTCATCTAATAGTGCTCGTGTGAATTCTGGATGGGGACGATGTGTGTGTTTAGAGACAAAAATAATCCTCTCATGCCCACTGACACTCTCTCCAACATCTTGCTAAAACAATAGTATACCAGGCAATGTACAGAACAGTACAGCAGTAATAAGGGTTCCCTACGATATTGACTAGAGACAATTTTATCAGTATTTCAAGATGCATCATTTGAGTATAAAAAATATCGTCCAAACCTCTCCAAGTCAAGGATCCTGAATCCTGCACTTACTGTTCAACAAGTTCCTTCTTCATAAATACCACAATTAGAAACTCCAGTGCATCTCAGTTCATTTAAACCTAAAGTGTAACACTATTCAAATCATCAAGACATTCAAGCATGGCCATGCTAGAGCTTTATCATGCTTAGAAGGCTGGTGAGCAAAATATATTCCAGCATTTATCGAATCGAATCGGGTACACGAAATGCAATACTTAGAAGAAATGGAATGTGGTTATTTTTACATCTATACTCCACTCACTACTCTCGTCTTCTGGACATGCCACACCGCTCTTCGGTAATCAAAGTGGTACCATCACTCTACAGAGGAAAATTTTTCGAGCTACTGTCTGCGATCAGAGACCACCTTGCTTCTTCATTTGAAAGTGCACCGCCCAAATGGGCACGAAGGTGCCCAAGGCCAAGGAGCCGAACACGCCAAGGGCCATCTTCACCTTCCGGTTCTTCGTGGCAGTGATGTCGTACATGTGCTCTGCATGGATGTAGTCGTTGCTGTACCTCTTGGCTCCCGTTGCATGAAACTGCCGGGTGCCTGCAAGAATTAAACGCAGCATTGTCAAGACTAGCAGCAATAATAGCGTCATTTCTGAATCACAATGGCATGGAAAGGATCTGATACTGACGATCTAAAACTAAAAACCTGTGTTAAAATTCACAATGGCAAAGAAAAATCCAAAGTAAATCGACGCCTGACAGGCTAGGATGCCTGCGAAATGAAAAACTGACCTAAAAGCCCCAGCGACGCAATCAAACAAGTGCTGACTGAATTATGCGCCATGAATGAGATAATTAGGTCATTCACCCACTCGAATACAACACCAAAATGATACATCCAAGACAAGACGACTAAAAGAAAAAACGGAATCCCCAAATCCTAAAATCACTAGCAAACAAGAAAACCCCTATCTAAACGTCGATCAATTCAAGCGAAACTTTCAACATTCTGTGGATTGTCGAAAATTCCATACAAAAAATAGACCATCGCTCAAAGTAAGGAACGTCTTCGGATCTGCATGTGCGAGACCCTTTACCTTGCGAAACAAAAGTAACCTAGAAATTAATGAGTACGTAGAAACTCAAACACGCGCACTGCACTAGGGTTAGGTGACCTGGTAACAAGAATCCGACAGAAGAATTGGGGTAGAAAGGGTACCAGAAACAGCAGGGGTGGTAGCAGCGACCTTCGAAACCACGCGGCGCACGGCGGAGACAGCAGCGGAACTGGCCATGGCTGGAGAATGGATTGCTGGGAGGCAAATTCGGCAGATTTTTGCACGCAATGGGACCGTAATTCTAGACTCGGAGATGGGATTCTAGATTTGTTGTGAGTGGGGAAGACGATGTGGAGATTCTAGGGTTTGATGCCCACGTAAACTGGGTAGTATATACCCGGCACATGCCCGCGGGAGCATGACCGGATATTAGACGGGTCAGGGCCTTGTCGATAGCTTTGGGGAAGAGCATCAGTTCATTGCCTTTACTTTGTGCCCCCCCCCTCCAATCTTTATATACAAACTAGGATCCTCACCATGGGGTACCCTTGAAGGACCCTGAGTACCAAAAGTGAAGTTACCCTTGGAGGACATGCCCCCTTACGAAGGTAGTCACCCAAAACGCTCCAATTATTGGACCAATAAGGTAGACAACCCTATTACCATGCAATCTAAATATCTTGGGACCAACTCCAAGAGGGGCACATATTTTTCAAAGGTGTGCACTTGTTTCACAAACCAAACGCAAGTGGAATTATAATTTTATGGTTAAAATTGTAATTTTCGTGAATTTATGAAGTGGTCTAAGGTAGGAGGTTCATAAACTGAGCATTTAAGGGATAATAGGCCTCTGCAGGAAAATCAGTAGAGCATAGCATTTTTCACGTATTTTTGGGAGAAAGAGAAAAGAGAAACAGTTCATTGAAAATTTAAATTGTAATTTTCTGACTTAGAATGAATTAACTATAAATTTTCAAAGTAAAAGGTGCATAGGTCACTACTAGACTGGACCAATCTTAATTAAAATCAATCTTTGAATGGATCACTTCAAACTTAGGAAGTTTCTATAATTTTGGCTTTTAGAAAATGATCTCGGGGGGGGGGGTCAATGTGTTAAAACAATAAGGATATAGGTGCGAACAACCACTATTTTATAGGGGGGTATGAATTAAATTTTTTTTTCACATGCTATCATCATGTAATTTTCTAATAGGACCTATTATTCTATACCCTATAATACGTTAAAGACATCCAATGCCTTTTTTGATACCCTATACTACTCTAAACCCAATTATAATTGTTTGCCCCCATGTTTTTAAAATACCCTATCATTTTTTCGCATGTAGGTTGCTACTCCAACCGCTCACTATCCCCCCCCCCCGAGAGAAAATGATCCACATCATGCTTTCAATTATTTTAGATTTAAGAACACAATGAAAAAGCAAAAAAGACATTGAAGGAACTATGATCTATTTTTGAAACTCTTTGCACTATTCATGACAATTCTACTGCACTATTGAAAATGCCCGCTCACAATTCGAGCCTCCTACCTTACCTTGAAATTACAAAATCATTCATAGAGTGAAGTCATGAACATCCTATAAACAAACTATAACTACTCTCCCACGTATCCAATGGTACTAAAGTGTTCATCATTAAAAAATTGACATCATCACAAAGTTTAGAATCTACAGTTTGTCAACAATTATCATGTAGTTATCATTGTGTCATGGGTTTGCACATTAATATACAAATTAGCAAATCATTACAATGCATTACTTTACAATTTAGTGCACTTTTACAATGCATTACTTGCAATTGAAAGTTATGCATCATAAGGATGCGATAAATTGTATATTAACGTGTGAATTCATGAAGCAACGATAACCACATGATAACTATTGACGAACCACATGTTTCTAAACTTTGTGATGATGTTACCCCTTGTTGGCATTAATGCAATGATTTAGTTAAAAAATGAACAAATTTTGATGATCTTTTGGACGGAATTAGGGCCAAAAGTAGGATGATGAAGTTAGGCAACAAATGGACATGGGTTGGTCCACCTTTGTTGCATTCTTTGTTTCTACGGTGAACAATGAAGTCATCTATTGGACACTTTTGGTCCTCAATGTCTTTCAAGGGTTAAGCATGAAATCAATGAATGCATGTTGATTGGTCTAATATTAGAGCATTTAGGTCCTGGAGGACACATCCTTCAAGGAATATTGTATCTTAGCTACTGTATCAAGTTCAACATTTTTTGCCGAATAATTATTTAATTTGTCAAAAATGAGAAATGATTTGCCAATATTTTTCAATATTATTTTTTATTCCATCTAAAGTTTTAAAGTTTTGCAAAATAAATTATCAAAAAAGTTTTTATCCATTATTGGAATTCATCTTTACCAACTTGGACCACCCAATACAATATTTGAGTTCTTTGACCTTCATTTGTAAATTTGAAAGTTGTAAATGTAAGGTAGTAGGGTACTAATATCCTAAGACCTTTTCTTTATCAAAAACACTCAAAATTCCCATTTCTATTGTAAAATTATTACTTTTTTTGGCATATTTTACCATAGGGTCCTACTAGATTGAAAGATATTAGCATTTAAAGCAAATAGAACAAGTTCTTATGCACTTTGCATAACTAGATTATATGACTTTGAATCTTTGTAACTTAAAAAATTTTGTACTACAAATTTTGAATTAAAACAAAATTGTGCTAGAGAGTTTAATTTCAAATGTAGGAAATCAATCTAAAACACAACAACTTTCATTCCTAGAAATTTGTGAAAGTATCAATAGAAGTATATACAAGATAGAAACAAACACTATAGAAAAACCCACATTTTTTGTGACATTTTGAAAAACATGTAGGAGTGTTTCTTCTAACATCAATAATCTTTGTATAGACGTCTACTAAAGTCTATTATATTTGACAAGCATGAAACGTCCCAAAATTTGAAAACATGTGCATGATTTCAATTTGATTTTTTCTAACATCACAAAAAACATGGTCTTCCTAGCTCCCAACAATTTGGCAAGTGGATGCCATAGTGACATTACATAAGTGCCACACGGGGAAAGAGAGCCATGTGGGATTTTTTTTCATCCGGCCCATCAATGACATGGCTCCTAACATGGCACTCGGTGTGGCATTTGGAAAAGTGGCATGGCAACCAACAAGAATTTCATGGAATGCCTAGCCAACATACTTTTATGTCATCTAAGAATTTTAGTAGTGTTTTTTGAGACATCAACTTAGATGTCTAGATGTCTTGAGACATCGATTGGTACATACCATATCTATAGGGTACAATCAACAAGAAAATATTATTTAATAAAATAATTAAAGTTATGGAATTCGGCAAGAATTATCACTACAAGAAAACGAGTGTTTTATGACTATGAAAATATGACTAGAAATGACTGGCAACTACTCACAGTCATATTTTTGGAGCCTAAAACCTTGGAAAAGAATATGACTACAAATATGACTGCCAGTCATGTTCTAGCATGGTATTTTGAGGACGTGTAGTATACATCCATTAGGAACACCAAAATACTTCATAGAGAACGACATGGAACATCTTTGAAGAACGTCCAGTCATATTTGGTAGTCATATTTTTACAACAATCATAATTTGCAGTCATATCTTTATGGTTGTGACTATTTTTTTCTTTCGAGGCAACCCAAGGTAAATTTGGATGGGAAACATGCTTGGAGAGGTCCTAGTCCTAGTTTTGCTTTAGTCATATTTCGTAGTCATATTTTACAAGCAATCATATTTTATAGTCACATTTTTCTTTTTTTTATGTGGGCAAATCAAGGAAAAGGTGGGCAATTTAAAATGGCCTTCTCGTATTTCGGCCATAGGGACCATCCCTTGGGGTGTACACATTACTTTTTTTATTTCTATTAAAAAAAAGATTATTTTTTGTTGTATGTTTTGTCTATAACAAAATTGGCATCCAATAAATTTGGGTGCCACATGTTCATATTTCTATTCATTAATTTACATTACTTATAGGTTTTACAAGTGAATTACAAAAAAATAAATTAATTAATGATAGGAGACAATAGATGGGTTCATATTCGGATATTGGGATTGGGGAAGGGTCTCCAAATGCATGTGAAACGTATTTTGATTTTGAGGTTCACATACACTCCTCGTGATAGAGGTAGTCCTCAAAAGTAGTATTCCAAATGTAGACTTCATTATCATTACATAGAGGATTTATTCTTTCACATACACATTAGGCCAAGGAAAGATGGTCAATCTTGTAGGAGAGTGCAATGGTAGCGTCAATGCTTGATGTGTCATACCATGAATGCTATCCATTTCATTGACATTTTCCTACAAAGACCAACACAGTTACATGGTGTGTTTTTGTGTGATATGTTGAAGAGAATGCTATATACAAAATTCAAATTAAAACATGAAAGACAACTTCATTTACAACACTTCTAGCCATGATTGGAGACTCAATCATAATCTACATCATAGTATTGTATTATTTGTATGTCATTTGCTTCTATGTTATCATGTCTCAGATGTTGCAATGTAGTTGCAACCACATTGGGCTCGACTTTCACTATATCATACATGATGGGTGTCTTGGGTATCAGGCCTTCATACAAGCCCATGGCTTCTAGTCCATGAAAATTAGTTGTCTTACCCAATACTAAAACAAAATCGAGGTTTTATGACACTGAAAATATGATTGAAGATGACTGGCAACTAGTTGTAGTAATATTTTTGGAGGCGAATACTTTGAAGAGAAATATAACTGCTAGTTATATTTTGGCCTTGTACATCGTAGGTGTATAGTACATGTTCATTGGGAATACCAAAATATTTCATAGGGCTTCATAGGGAACATGTTTCGGAAACACACAATCATATTTAATAGTCATAATTTTGCTTTAGTCATATTTCTATGATAGCCACATTTTTTTCTTTTTAGGCAACCTGAAGAAATTTGGGTGGGGAATATATTTTGAGAGTACTAAGTCATATTTGTCAGTCATATTTTCACTTTAGTCATATTTTGCACTCATATTTTTGAATGAATCATATTATGTAGATACATTTCTTTGGTAGTTATTTTTTTCCTTTGGGAGGAGCTTAAGGAAAAGGTGGGCAATCTAAGATGTCTCTTTTATATTTTGCCTCTAGAGGCCATTCTTTGGAATTAAAGCATGACTTTGTTTAATACCTATTAACATAAACTGTTTTCTTTTGAATTGTACATGTAGGCATTTAAAGTTGGAATGTACATGTAGGCACTTAAAGCTGGAATGGACATTCACTAAAGAGTGTAGGAATATACATTTATAGATTGTCATTGTGATATGTTTTGTATTAATGATTAATAAATGTCATTGAAAAGAGTCACATTTTTTTTTTTGCATTTTTTTCTTCAATATGATTATCTCTTGTGCATCTCAAAAATCATATGTACTCATTTTTTTTTGTATGTAGTCATTTATACAACTACTAAACCATGTTGATGCATGATTGCAACGCCTCACATCAATTTAAAATGTATGAAAAATGTAATTGTAGTTTATGACAAAAGTTACTTTAAACCTCAAGTCACCCAATTACAAATATCACTTGCTAGAGTCATATTTTATAATATATCTTAGCCAAAATATGACTTGTTGTGGTTATATAATGCTCACAATCATGCCAATAATATGACTCTATACTTTTAAAAATATAACTACATTCAATCATAAAATTACTAGTAACATTCAATGTGAACTACTACATGAGCCAAAAATATAACTTACATTAGTCATATTTCACATCAATGAAAAATATGATCCACTAGAGTCATTTTTTACATCAACATGTAGAGAATATAATCCATGAGAGTCATTTTTCACATCAACAAAAAATACGACTCATGAAAATCATTTTTCACATTATAAAAAAATATGACTTACAGAAATCATATTTTACATCAACCCAAAATATGACTACAAAAATTCATATGCTACATCAACCAAAATATGACTCACCATAGTCAAATTCCACGTCAGCTTAAAATATGAATACATAGAGTCATATGCCACATAGGCTTTTTTTTCATTTGCCTGGGCAGCTCAAGAAAAAATCAAGCCTCTAAGGTTAGTCAATGTATACGCCATGTTGGCAAGAATGGATGATTATACCCCCCAAATATGATGACTACAAATATGATTCATGTCTGTAGCGACTAGTCAATAATGACTAGACCTAGTCGCGTAGCACATCATCTACAGTGATTTCTACATGAGTCATATTTTTCAATTTTATGACTCACTGCAGTCATGTTCTGCAGTCATAAAAGAACCAGTTTGTTGTAGTGATAGAAAACTTACCATCAACCATCAAGAGAATTTTCAATGTCCAAATGATGGAATTACCTCATTGAAAGTTCGTGAAAATGAAAGGTGGAGAGGACTTTTTATAATGAAATCCATTGTTTGTCCATGGTCAAACAAGGGATATGGAATAATTTGAGATGGGTGTTCGATTGACCGATATATGGATGTTGTTTTAGACATATGGATGTTTTGAGACACCTACATATTGCTAAGAAATTTCATTTTGAATACAATTCTTGCTCTACATATCCCTTACATGTTGTTTTACTTCCCACCACTCCATTTGTAAAAATAGCTTCTCTTTTCATCTTTATGTACATCCATCTATTTTTCATTTTTTGCAAACTATGCCATATGGCTGCCCTTCTCCTAAATTTTTCACATCTAGTCAACATTTCACCATAAACCATAGTAATTTTCACTAACCTATCCACAATCAAAATGGATTTGCTAGATGACATGGCACTCTATGATTTTCTAGACAATCCAAAAAACATGAGTATGTCTTCAATTATGTCAAATAAAATATCAATGCCAATGATAGCATCTACTTGTTTTTACAAAAATGTGCTAGTGTTCTCTACAACATCTACCTTTTGGGGCCATCTACCCTTTGACATCCTAATGCCATGTTGGATATCATGTGTTTTTGGTCAAACACCAAAAGAAACGAAGGTCTCTTATAGTGAAAAAGTAAATCATTAATAGCACTAAGATGGAATTGAAACTCACTAATCCCAATGGTAAGATTTTTCTAGCAAATATAGTAAACCTTGAGGAACTTTTTCTTTTGAAAAATTTGAAAGTAAAATAAAAAAATGAATCCTATATGTTGTTTTTTCAAAAAGTTTCTATAATTGCCAACAAAATAGGAAGCTCCATAACTTTCACATCATTAATCCAAATGGAATGAATCAAAGCCTTTAGTGTAGGAAAAATAAAGCTTATGAGAGAAAAAAAAGATATAATTTATTTCAATTTTTTGTGGGGTTCTTCTATTGCATGACAATACAAAATTTGGGATTAGGATGGCATTTCTTTTTTTCTTGAGCATGGATTGAAATAAAAATTATATAACAAAAAATTGTTGTACTTTTCTATCTTCAAAAAAAATTTCAAAAAATCATATTAAAAATTGAGATTATAGGACCCTACTCAAACATCCATTTGTTTCTTGAGGGGATGATTGGACTTTAAGGGTTAAATCAACAATTTAAACATTTATGTGTCTTCAATTTGTTCAAACAATAATTCAATAGGAAACAACACATTAAGAGAGTGATGCATTCATTGAGGCACCTTTGAATAGACACTTCGGTAATTTGTTCAAGTTCTAAAGAGGAGACATAATGTTTTTATTTGATTTGCTACTAGGCAAAAAATAGGGATTTATTTTAAATATACATCAATCTAAGGTGCTAATATCTTAAACGTCGAAGTAATGTAGCTAGTCCAAAGAAAATCTAAGAAGAAATGAATTTTTTCCCCACGCTTGAAAAAAAACCCAACCAATGCCCTATTTTGGGTTGTTGATTTTGTGCTTTGTGACCTCTCCTACTTAATTTGGGGTATTTGATCGAGAATATGAATTCAAAATTTCCAAATTTTACCATTTATAGTAAATAATTGTTCTTGCGCTTTACCTCGAGGTATAAAATAAGAGAGGGACTCCAACCTTTTACCCTCATTGAAGGCTCAAAGTATTATTACAAGAGAGTTAGCACCAAACCATCACATAATATAATGTTACTAAGTTTAAAAAATATTCTCTTCACTACAAAGATAAAGTTTCTACTATGTGTTTTATGTTTATAATCATTTTCTTGTTGCATGTTTTCAGGTAGACAAGTAAGAAACTTGGACATATTGTTTATTTTTAAAGGAGGACTCCATACTATATTATCTGTAGTATATTACTATAGTCATAAAAATAATGGCAAATGGCAAATTCTAAAAACAAATAGTAATTTATTCTGCAATTGATTACTTAACCCCAAAACATCGAAACTTCATTTTCTTGGCAATATAGCGATTTTTGGTAGCTCAGTACAAATGGAGTTCTAATTTTTTTCTTTGAAATTTTCACACAACATGTACCCAAGGAGTAGCTTCAAGGCCCGTAAATTTTCATAACTTTTGACAACATGGTTAAAATGCTATTGCATGATATGTCATTTTCATAGCTTGGCAAGCATCCTGGGTAGCTCAAAAAAATTCTTTACAAATCACTTTTTTTAGATTTAAAAATTTGAAACTGGTTCCCTAAATTTATATCTACAAAGAAAGCTTTGAATCATTCCATTTTGATTAGTGAGATGAAAGTTATGAGGAGTTTTAGTTTGTGGGTAGTTGTAGGTAATTATGGAATCTCTACTCTAAAATAAACTTTGAAGTCCTTTATTTAACTCAATTTTCAATATTTTGTAAATAAAATAAAAACGTGAGGTGTAGATTGTTTATTAAAACATTATAACCATTGGGATTGGCATTTTTCAATTCCCTAAATAAACTGCTAACAATTTAGTATTTTGAATCATTCTCTATTTTTTTCTACTAACTTTTTTTTCTATATGTTATACAATTCCAAATGATCTAAATTTTTTCAAGCATGTAGCCAACTTGCCTTGAAGAATGAATCCTAAGAAGCACCAACATTTTGGACATTTTTCATACAAATGTAACCTTGTGAAGTGCAGATGTAGGGCCAAAAAAAGGATTTTTGTCGATTCAAACGCTATTATCTTGCAATCTACATTGTGGAAATTTTTGAAACTTTTTCCATGTTTTCTTGAACTAGCATATTACAAGATCATACGGTTATATGTGTCCAAATTTTTTTCCCCTACAATTTGGTACTTATACTAAAAATGACAGTTTGGGAGCAATTTTGGTGAAAACATAGTCAAATACATTTAGGGGGTAAAATACAATTTTCACTTGACCAAAAGTGGCATTCACTTGACTATTGAAAATCCAAACTTGTAACAAGTATATACATGTGCAATGATTCTTTTAATTTCATCTTTAGTCATTCCAAGTGTAATGTCTGTGCATTGCGTGGTGATACTTTAGTCTTTGAAGAATGATGGAATTTTGCAATTTTCTTACATTCAACTGAATTCAAAAAGAAATAGAGAGGAAGAGGAGGAGGGGTATTTCAAGTTGATATTCATTGGTTGAATAATCTTTAGACCACCTAAGGTCCAAGTGGTATTATGTCAGTCACCTATCCTAATTAAAACAATTCATTATTTATAATAATTATAGTTATGTGTGAAGAACTAATAGAAAGGACATCCCTAATGTAATATCTGTAATAATGGTGTGATCTAAATATGGCATGCAATACTCTTAGGTGTCCAACTAATTAAATAATCTATTATGGAAACAAATCCTCCATTGATTAGATGTTATTTTTTTGTTTTGGTCAATCAACTTGCAAGAATTTGAGTGTATTGAATACTTGACTATCTTAAATATACTTAACCCTTGATTGCATTGAATACATTCAATTTGAATACTTGAGTATATTCAATACATTCAACTTTTTCAAATTTCATTGCCTCAAAGTGCTTGGCTCTAATTATATTTCTATAATTAGGTGCATCATAAACATCAAAAAATAGAATTCATTATTTAATCATGAGAGAGTTTGTCTTAAGACAACAATACAAGAATGTGCATTTTCAAATTGTATTTGGAGGAGGTCAAGTATAACATTAATTTACTAAATTTAATGTAACTTGAAATTCGACTTATTAAGTGTCAAGCCTAATTATTTGCTAGACCAATTACATATATTTTTTATATGTTCTTTATTACCTCGATGATGTATTTGGTTTAGAAACTTTATACGCTACTATATATCCTTTATTGTTGTTGAATTTAGCAAAAAAATAGTTGTATTATTCTTGTAATTTAGTTGGAATTCATAATACGATCTAAAAAATTCAAATGATGCTAAAAGTCTTTGACCCTTCTTTGCATCTCAAATTTGTAAGTGAGGTGGGCCTTTGACTTCAATCTGGGAAGAAGAAAATCGACAAGATTTGATATTAGCATGCAATCTACCTTCATTTTGTCCTTCAATCTAAAAAATAATAATAACATTCAATTGAAAATTTACATACCAAATTTTAGATCCTAACATTAGAAAATGAAAAAATAAATTCATTAAAAAACAAAACAAAACAACTTTCTTTTCTTTTCTTTCTTTCTTTCTTTCTTTCTTTGTTAGGGTGGAATCAAAATGAAATCAATTGCAAGTATAAAAGTAACTAGTGCCACATTTTTCTTAGTCCTTACCCACTAACTATCCATACATTAAATTAGGTGGTTTGTTTATTTGTTTTGTATTGTTATAGTGAGATCTCTCGAACCATGCATCCCTTCGTCACATTCTTTGTACTGTCGGAAAGCTCTTTATGAGAAGGGGTACATGGGCTATATTTATTTCATGGTGTTCCAACTCACGACACGAAAGATACTGAAATTTTGAAGTTTTTATGAATTAAAAATTTCAAAATTTACTTTTATCATATAATAGTATCATACTGTTGCAAAGGCACAGTGCATACGACCGGTATTTATTGTTTACCGGTATACTATATTAGCGTAGAATGTATGTTCCTAATAAGTGCCCTCCAGTGCAGACACCATAATGGAAAGCTTTTTTATATTTTTTATATTTTTTTATATTTTTTTATTGACCCTAATGGAAAGCTTTGGAAACCACCATCCCTTTGTTGTTATCTTAGCTACAGTCGTAGCAGGGAATACTAAGTACTGTAGTCCTCTTAAATGAGACAGTACTACCTTCAGTACATTCTCTTACACTGTCCTCCAGGTCCCATATTGTCTGCCAGTGTGTGCCTACGGCAGTGCCTGCCACTTTTGACTACACAGTTGACAAAGTGTGCAAAACAGTTTGTGAAAACAAGTACATGAATTACACAATGAAGTACACGTGTCATTTCCCCATTGGATGTTAAAACTATTACATAAGTTATGAAAAGGGTACACGAAGTCATTTTTCACTTAGAATAATTGCATGCAGCCATTGAAAAGTGTCACTGTATGATTGGATCCAAGTGTCCAACAAGTTCAAGGTGGTTCTTTTCAGAACAGAGGAAGTGTAATTACAGGGCTTTTTTTTTTCTGGCGAAATTTCGCCAGATCTGTCAGAATCTGACCAATGTGACTCTGTCCCTCCAAAATCTGGCCTCTGCAGTGAAGCCAACACAGGGGACACTAGTCCAAAAAAAAGCCCTGAGTGTAATATACACTCCACCTTCAAAACATTAAAGTATTTCAGAAAAGAAAATTATATGTTGAGACAAATAGTACAAATTTATCCCACCCTCGGCTTTTATAATTAAGGTGGGAGGTTCATAAATTGATTGGGTCCTAAATGCATCTTCTATTTAGGAATGTGTCACATGTTCTTTGAAATGTCTATAAGTGTCATTGATAAGGTAGACATGTAGGTTTAAAGGGATGGCTTATAGATCTCCTACCTTAATGATCACTAGTAACCTTCCTACAATGCAAAATTGTCCAATTTGAATCCCTCCCTCAGAGGAATCTATCTCCAATTACTATTCCAACCTCCAAACACTAGAAACCATCCAAAATGAGACATTCGAAACAATTCATTGAACAATTTTGCATAATGGTATATAGTAGTACTTTTCACTTTTGACAATGTAGTTAGTAGGGGTTGTCACACTTTCTTTGAGAATGAAATTTCTACGAAGAATGAAAAAGTGTGGAGAGAAAAGAGGAGACAATTAGGAGCCTTTCTCTATAAAGAAGGTGTGACACCTTTTTGTTGTTGTTGAGAATGAGAATGGAGGATAGGGGAACGTGATTTACCATATCAAATTATGAAGCCCGTGAACACACACAAATTGTGATGCATATCATGCGATGGATGTACAAAATGCACAAAACACAAGATAAAGGTGCAAGACATGGGCAATGCTCACAACGACAGGGTGAAAGTAAGAAGCTAAGTAATGAAAATTTCTATGAAAAAATCTTCTTCACACCCATTCTTCACTTCCAGAGGGGAAGAATGGCCATTCTCAATCTTTAGAGAATGGGACCTCCACAAGCCAAGGACGAACAGAGAGTGTCATGCTTCCATTCTTTGAACATTGAGAATGGGGTGATCAAGGTGTGCCCTAGTGGTGTGCCCTAAAATAGTTATGAAAATAACATGTTATAGCACAATTATTGCATACTTTCAAATTCTAATGACACATAAACCAATTGCCACTGACTTGTTCAATTGTTGTTGCATCTCTTTACCCAAATAAACCACACATGGTGGCCTTTTTTAAATCCAATATAACAACTAAGTGAGTTCCATTGTGCCCAAATCTGTAAGCAGTAAAAAATGAAATGTCCCCTAAGTTTTTACAGGGACGAGAGTTGCTTTTCATGCTACTGAAGTGCCCCTAGTAGCAACTCCCAACGTCCTTCAAAAGATCCCAAAATGCAAAGCATTTTTCCAGAAGGGAAAATACCCACTCAGTTACCACCACCACCATCCAAAAAAAAAATGAAAAAAAAAAAAATTTAGACATACACAAATATATTCTGGAGTCCTTCTGAGGTCCGTACCGTAACATATATACCGTATCCAACCACCCTCCTCCATTTCCGTCCACCTGTGGCCGGTATACATAACGCATATTTGAATTCTAAATTTGTACTGTATCCAAAACAGGGCCAATCATAGTGCCACGTACTTGGTCTTGGAAGCCCATGCTCCTCCCCCCGCCCCCATTGACCAACAATCATTATAAAACTCAGTCCAAGCCAGCCCAGCCCAGCCAGGGTAAGTAAATTGTTTGGCCCTCCATCCATCCACTCATGTGGCGATCGTCTATGAGATAAGGAAGCCAAGTTTATACTATTTTCAACTATCTTTTTTTACTTGTGCTTCATAGTTTACTCTAATAATAATAATTACTAGTGTGCCACAGTCAAAGTCAAAATCAAAGTCAAAGTATTTTTCTAATTTTTTCATTCATAAAAACTTCAAAATTCAATAACTTTCACACTGTTGATAGGAACACCACGAAACAAAGCCCATGCACCCTTCCTCGCCGAGGGCTTTCCGACGGTACCAAACACATGGCCAAGGGACATACAGACTGGGAGATCTCAATGTAACAAACAAAACAAAACAAAACAAAACAAACAACCTGTCTTAATGTATGGATTTTTTTGACAAATCCCTAGTCTCACTTGGATGGATTTGGTGAAATGTAATAAGAAACAACTCCAGATTTTTTTGTACTCTTGGCATGTAAAGGCCGACCCTTCTCCATAACATTGTTTACCAATGAGGCAAGTCTCCTTTTGCATCCTTGAAAAGGGGCCCCCCGCAGTGAACAAAATGGACTTCTATGGCTTCTTAGTCAACACTAATCTTTGAATGAATTGATAAGTCCCTTCCAAGTATCTAGCAAAGCATAATACCTTCTAAGCATGAGGAGGACCAATATACATGGTTACATCCGGGTTGATTTTTTCGCCGGAAATAAAATACCTTCGTTCAATCCCTATTTAAAAAACAAAACAAAACCAAAAAAACTCGTCACACTCCAAGTCACCCAATTAAAATTTAGCTTCAATTGCTCCTGAACAAGTGAAGCTGGTCCTCGTACTGTGCCGGCGACTTTCGGTAGGACTAGGTCGAGACGGATCCTACAGAAGGGGAATTGACCGACCGTCGGACGGCCTTAGAGACCGACCGAGGTTCGGACGGTGCACTCGACCGTTGATCGGGACAAGAGCCCGTCAGTCGAGTGGTCATTGACCTTCGGATGGTACATCCGTCCTTCGATCGGGACAAGAAACCGTCAGTCGCCGATAAGACTCGTGACAGACCATCGGTCGGGACCACAGACCATCGGTCATTGCAAAGCGGAGTCCTCCTCCGAGCTGGGATGAGTATTACTGTGATTGCGGAAAAAGAAAGCTCGGCTTGCGATTGATCGGGGCGTCGTTGGAAGATCGCTGTAGATCGTGAAAGTCATTGTTGCAATGAGCTTAGCTAGGGTCCTTAGTGAGTTCCTGTTCGTTCTTGGCACCGAGCGAGCAAACGACCCGCCGTAATGTCCGACTTTCGGATTCACTATTTTCCCATCCAATTTTTTTTTCCTGGAAATACTCCTGCAACTTTGACGAAATGCTATTCACTCGCTTTCAATGCGCGTGGGACCATAGCCAATTTGTTTTCTAGGAGAAATTGCTACAGTTACTTTCTGGGGAGTTGGAGAGACTAGCAGGCAGGCAGGCAAGCAGGCAGGCAGGCAGGGGGCGGAAGCAGGAGCTCGCCGCTCTCTCGCACTAAGATAACTCCATGAATCCATTCCCCTTCTGCGCGTGGGCGATGATGCCTCTGTTAGTTCTGTAGGTCTTGGGTGGGGAGTTTTTGTGGCCCCTTCGTGGTTTAGGTTCAAACGGGAGCTGAATCTTGTATGAATTCGTTCGCGGTGGTGAATCGTGGTGCAACAGGGGTTGCAGCTAATCTTGATCTGCTTCTTGGTTACGCCCGCGATCGTGATTCGTCTTCTTCTTGTTGCAGGTGCGTTTCCCGAGCTTGAATCGTGACGACTGCCCTTTTGTTGCTAAGTGGTTTGCGAGGTTGGGTTGGATTAGAGAGGAGGAAGGGGGACTTGAAATATTAAGCAACTTGTCTTGAAACGTTCTGCAAAGCCTCTCAACCTTGATCTGCCTTTTCGATTCGATTCATGTATCACCGGTCTTTACCGCATTTTGCAATTTTCCACCGAATTCTGAGTAATCCGTTGTTGGCATAATCCTCTGTTTGTCTTAATTATTTCATAGACTCGAAGGTCTTTTTCACTGTTTTAATACTGATACGAGTGGATTGAATTCGAAATTTTGCAATTTGTGTGGAAGTGAAGGCACTGATTGCCTCCCTGAGCGCCCGGATTTACACGTATCCCTTTTGAAGATTTGGGTTATGAGCATATTGGGTTGTAAAATTCTTGGTTTATAAACTATGAGAAAATTGTAACCAAAATCTGATTAGCGTTGCACGATGTGATGGATGCAGCTACCAAAATTCATTTCCAAGCTCACCACCGTGGGTTTAGGCGCAGACCGAGACGCTTCCGTAATTACGACCTGGCAATGGATGGATTGATTTTCGTTTCGCAAGGCCTCTATTGCATACCATCCGCAGAGCAATTGCAGGGCGGAAGGGGCAGCAGCAGCAGCAGCAGCGAGCGTCCGTATTGATTTGTACGCAATGTCAAAGAAGAGGCGAGGAGGCTACATTCTGCTTTTACTTCTCTCTCTCTTTGCTATACGATGTAGCCTATCAACCGGGTTTTTCCGCTTTGAGAAGCCGAGTTACCCGTCTTACGAGTTTTCCACTTCTTCTCTATGGAATCTCACCTTGCTTTCCACTCCCCGCCCTAATCCTCTAGACAGCAATTCCAGCTCTCTTAGCAATTCCAGCTCCCTTAGCAATTCCAGCAGCCCTAACAATGCTGTTTTTGATTCAAGTGAACCCCTCTCCAACAATACTATAGTATCGGAGTACCCCACCATTGACCCTAAATTTTTCAAGGCCCCGAAGGTATCACCAGTATGGGGATACATGGTGAAACATTTGAAGCGGCCGAATATTACAGAAGAAGCGAGCAAGGCGATGCGGGAAGGGGCTGGGGCATGGGAAGAGATCACCAAGGCCATGGTGGAGGAGGCGAAGAAACGAGCCAACAGCAGTAGTAACCATCAGAGAGTGGGCAACAAGTGTCCCTATTTTGTTAGTGCTTTGAATGCCACTCAATTGAAAACCGATCCGTTTCTGCTGCCCATTCCGTGTGGGCTGGTGTTGGATTCTTCGGTGACGGTGGTGGGCACACCCGGGGTTTCCAGTGGAAGATTCTCTCTGGAGCTTATTGGCTCAATGTTGTTTGGAGAGGACGATGAGCCGGTGGTGTTTCATTTTTCAGTGCGTTTGCGTGGTGATCAGGTGACTGAGCATCCGATTATTGTGCATAACACTTGGACTGTTGGTGGGGATTGGCAAACTGAACAGCGGTGCCCTATTGTACCGGACAGCAAGGGTGATAATGACACCACAGGTTAGCATTCCATCTACAGTCGTCGAATGGGATATGAAAAGCAGGGTTTTCAGTAAAATTATACTATTTGAAGAACCTTTAAATGACATCATAAAGAAGGTGCATCAGCGTGTGGTAGGTGCATGTATCACTCGGAAGATTCTCTTTATGGTGTGTAAAGGTTCCTGAAATAGTGTAATTTTCTATTGAAAAGATGTATCCAAGGTTTTGAATTTTGTGACGTCCAAGAGCTCATATCTTAATGATTTTGACAGTGGATGGTCTGAAACTCTGCAATCCCGACATTGGACAGAAGATGACGAGAAAGATTGGTCCAGGACTTTGGAACGAGCTCAATGTTCTAGGGTCGCCAAGCACCTGGTTTCCATTTGCTGAGGGGTTTCCTTTTGTGGCTACTATCTCGGTTGGGTGGGACGGTTTCCACGTCTCTATCAACGGAAAGCATGTTTCATCATTCAAGTACCGTCAGGTGTCTTTCATCATTCTCATCCGTTTTCTTGAATTTATTTTCGAAACGACCTCGTATTGCTGCTGCCATTTCACTTTCAGTGCCATTCTTATATTCAAATAGAGTGAGACATCCGTCAGACACCCAAATGGCCAAAGTGGCTGCTTCTTAGAAGCTGAAACATGTCATTTTGGAAGCTTCAAGGAAGGTAACAAAATGCACTGATCGAAAGAAAAAATTTTACCTTACTTTTTGAACAATGGAGTTATGTTTTCAAAGTTACAGTAGGTGGATGTTAGCTTCCGAAGTAGACTTTCTATTTTTGAATTGGGCATTTAGGGGTTAACACCTAATCTCCACACAGAGGGGTGCTGTCGTCAGTTCCTGCGGTATTAATCAGTAATTTTTTTCTGAGACAGAGCTTGGAGCCCTGGATGGTGAATTCGTTGCGCATCAAAGGGGACCTGCAAACATCTTCAGTGATAGTGAACGGGCTTCCAATATCTGATGATGCATCCCTTATACCTGATCTGAAGGTCATTAGGGCTCCCAAGTTGCCGAAAAAGGCAACTCTGTTTATTGGAGTGTTCTCCACAAACAGCAACTTTGTTCGAAGGATGGCCGTGAGAAGGACTTGGATGCAGTATCCGGAGGTTCGAAATAGGACTGTAGTGGTGCGGTTTTTTGTGGGATTGGTAAGTTTGTCGTTTTAAGTTTGATTTCGAGAGTGGAAGTAGATCTAGATATGGAAGTTTGATGGAAAGTAGGGCATGCATCTGAGCAAGCTCTACTTGTTTAAATTCTGCCAATTCTGGTTTCCAGAATATGCAATGTTACGTAAATTTTGTACACGACTCTTGTTTTTCACTCATATTCACATTGCAAGGAACAGGTGTTGGGTGAGAGCACTTACACCTTATAACGTACTTGGATGGTTATGCAGCACCAGAACAAGCAAGTGAATGAAGAGCTGTGGAGCGAGTCTCTTACTTATGGGGACATGCAGATTCTGCCAATGGTGGACTACTACAACATAATCACCTACAAAACTTTAGCCATTTGTATGTATGCGGTATGTACTTCCTTGGCCGTTTTGTGGTGCGTCATTTAACCCCTAAGTGCTCAAATCTTCAGAAGTGGTGGCTTCCATATCTATGGGAGTTGAAATACATCATTTTGGAAGCTTCAAGGTGGGTAACAATTATGTACAAATACAAAGAAGGAATCATTCCCTACATTTCTCTCTCTGTACTTATGTTATTATGACCTCTTTAGTAGACTCTCTTTTTCGTATGCGCACGGACATGTTGACAGCATGATTTTGCTACCGTGGATGATTTTGGTTCTGTTACGTGGAGGTGGTTGAATTAGCAGAACCCAAGTATGCGCTGTTAACTCACTGGTAAGTTGCCCTTGTGGTTGACCAGGAATACAACCTGAAGACAAAATATGTAATGAAGACTGATGACGACACGTTTGTGCGAGTGGATGCGGTTCTTTCAAGCATTGTTGAGTCGAGACACAACTTTAGTCTTCTTCTGGGCAATGTTGCCTTCAATGCCACTCCTGCAAGAGACCCTAGTAACAAGTGGTTTATCAATACAAGCGTAATGGATCTCACTCTCTCTCATGGTCAATTGTGCTTATTCCTTTGTAATCAACTTTTGATTATGTTAATTACCAAATGGCCCAAAGTCGCTACTTCCATATCTCTAAGAGTTGATACAATCAATTATGAATGTAACAGAATGTACCAATAGAAAGTAGAAATCATATCCTACATTTTTGAACCATAGAAGTATGATTGGAAAGTTACTGTGATCCTCTATTAGCTTCCTAATGTGAACTTTATATTTTTAGCTTGGGCACTTCGTATTAATAACATAATTTAGTCTCTGTTATTGAATTGCGTTGTGTGCGAAGTTGACGTTTGTTATTTGGATGCAGGACTGGGGCAACTCTACTTACCCACCGTGGGCTCATGGACCAGGCTATATCCTGTCTCAGGACATTGCTCATTTTGTAGTCCGCGGTCACCAAAAGAACATCTTGAAGGTACGTATTCCGTCTCATTCATTCATTCAATCTTCAGGGTCTTTCCATTCGGCTTTGAAACTATATCAAGTTTTATATTATTGTATGAGCCTACCTGAATCTACGTATTGAGAATGGGCTGCAGTTTTTCAAATTGGAGGACGTGGCAATGGGAATATGGATTGATCAGTTCAAAGCTCTAAAGAACAAGACGGTAGACTATGTAAGCCTCGAGAGTTATCAACACGGAATATGTGAGAATGGGTTCACCATATCGCATTATCAGAATCCCACTCAGATGCAGTGTCTGTGGAGCAAAGAGCTGGAAGGACAACATGGGATCTGCTGCAATACCGAACCCTAACGTTTTCCATGTTGCTATAGAGCATTTTAGATTTTAGTGGGGAAAAAGTTATGGAATATTTTTCTTTCTAGTACAGACGCCCCAAGTTCTTAGTAGGGTTACTGCTCGCCACTCATTTTGAGGTGAGAGTAAACGGCAGTGCTTGTACAATGACCTCCTTCACTGCAAGTGAATGAACGAGACAGAAACATGATGTCAATTTAGTACCCTAAACCCTACTGTACGATTGCTTTCATTTTGAGCTCTTGAATCCGACTCAAGGAGTCGAGATTCAGGCCAAAATCAATCAATTGCTTAAAATTTAGGTTTCTCGCTCTTTGCGCTATCTGGGGAAGCCCTTCTGAAGTTTACATAGGTCTCCATCGGAAAGTCCGGTTTCTCACCCACAATTCCATGTTTGTGTGGACAATTTGGCATCGGGAATCTGGGGTGTTTGGTTAATAAGATTAAGGGCATTTTTCAGTCGTATGAATCATCACTACTAGAATGTGCCCACATTCAAGTTTTCTACTTCTGATAATAAGATTTCTGAAAGTTATCAAGTTATCATGTAGTGTACATAGGTATATAATCTTATAAAATATTTATGTATTATTTTTCATGATTATTTGGAGGTTTTTAGGAGTGAGAAATAAAATAATAGAAATAATTGGGGTCATATTGTATTCAGCTAATAATATTTCATTCATGAAAATTGAAAAATTGATGAAGATTGTACAATCCAATTCTTAAAAGCATTCTCATTCCTTCTTTTTGTAAGTTTTGTTCTTACAGTGCAAAGTTTTATTTCAACCTTTTATTTTGATTAAATTTAAAATGTTATTATCTGATTCAAAATTTTGAAACTCAATTTTATGCATAGTACCAATATGCTACCTGTGCAACATGTCTAACTTCTAGAAAATGTTAAGAAATTCGAATTCCTCAAACAATTGTTGCAATTTTTGAGTTGCATGAAATTTTTTGAGAGCCATTGTATTTGAATGAAGAAGAGAGAAGAATTAAATAGCCAGGAGAGAATGGAAAAAAATTGTATTAACCAAAAGTAAGGTGTCTTTAGGCACAATGCAATTCCTCTTGGGGATGAATTGTATTGTCTTCAAAATTATTATGTAAACCTCCATTATTCTATACCACTTCTCTAGGTGCTAAGACATGCAATAAAGTAATGTGCAAATAGTTTTACAAAAAATTTTGTACTTTGTCATTTAGGTATCATTCTTCAATTTCATATATAATTGTGAGGATCATCTTGCCACATTCAAATTTTAAAATATTGCATTCCCTCCAAACTATTGTACACCAAATATACTTATTCTCTATAATCTCTCTTTTGGTAGTTTGTTATATTTTCTTGTTAGAATTATAGCAAGTTAAAAAAGTTATATACATTGTATATGTATAGCATATTTGTCTTTGGGTAAATGAATCATAATTTTTTTTATAATTGTATCACCTACTTAAGTATTTCCAACCAATGAAATAGAATCATTAGACTAAATTCAAAAACATGGATTTTGGTAAATAAACTTGATATGGGGCTATGATGTCTTGAAAATCACAAAACTTTTTTAGATGTATTTGTATAGCCTATTGAAGGGTTGTTGCAAGATATTAGTACAATCTTTTGTTCCCTCATTCAATAGGAGTAATTTTGGGGGTACAACTTTTCCTTTATACCTCCTAAAGAACTTAAAATTCATAACTAAAGTTCATAGTGTTATTCTTAACCTTGTTTAATTGTATCATGATTTTAGAAATATTTTATTTAAAGAAATAACCCTTAATAAATATTCCACCATTGCAATTTGGGATTTTTTAAAATATTAAGAATTTTTTTGAAATTAGGAATTTGAAAAGACTTTTTTCTACTAAACTTACACCTTTAAAATAAATAAAAAATTTTAAAATTATTCCCCATGTTCTAGACACCCACAAAGTAAGTTTTATTTTGTATGCAATTCCGAAGTGTATGGAAATTTTACTTTTGGTTGGTCTTTCTTATATTCAAACTTCCAACTAGAATTACAATCAATGGACAAATTCTATGTATATCTTTGAACTTCTTTTGTATTGAAAAATAAATAAAAACAACAAGGTTTCTATTATCTTGGAATTTTTTATAATTTCATCAATCATTTTCAATGCATAACATTACATGAAGATATATTTTTCTAAAGCTTGAATTATTATGAATACATTATTACTTGTGTTTTTGCTCATAAATGTTTCATGAATTATTTTATCAACTTTTGAATCCCAATTGTGATCCCAACATGGTGTATTTTGGGTAATTGACACAAATGGGGACTAAATTGATGTGTAGAGTAACATCAAATTTTTGTCCTCATACTAAGTGAGATCCACTAGCACTTGTTGCTTTCAATTTGAATCATTATTGAACCTCTTGCATTTCTAAGAAGTCAAAAAATGGCCACATATTCTATTTGAGTGGTGTCATATTAGAGCATGATAAGGTTTAGATGTTGATTGCTAATGACCCAAATGACTATTTTCTAGTCATTGTTTCTCTCTTTTGAATTGCCTAATCTCAAATTCTGATTTTTAAAAAATAAAAACTGTATTGAGAAAATAGACTGCATTATGAATCCTATGGCGGTGGTTTCATCAAATTCTGAGTTAAATTCCACCTTGTGGAATTTTCTTAAGTTCAATATTGTAGTGTAGTTTATGGCTCCATTACAATTTAGAACTAACCTTGTGGTTTGTCAATAATTGAAAGTAATGCATTAGAATGATGTGATAAATTGTATATTAAGGTGCGAACGCATGAAACAATGATAACCACATGATATTTGTTGACAAACCGCAAGTTCTAAACTTTGTGATGTCATGATTTTTGGTTCAATTTGGGCATGGAATGAAAAGTCAACCAACAAATGCAATTGTTTTCCACCTCAAAAAGGGTAGATCCAAGAAGCTCAAGGAGAAGACAAGTATGCCCATTCTTGTTTTTCTTACAAATACTACTCTCATTTCAGTGACCACTGTGCACTACAAGCTCCACCTAACATTGCAAAATGAGCAAAATGTTGTGAAATATTAGATGAGCATTTTGTCAACTTTAATGGATGAATGAACTTCTTTTCCGTGGGACACATGTGGATGAAATTAAGTAATGGTTGGACACTTGGACCTAGTTCAATTCTTTGGGGAATTAATGGTATATACATAGGAGAACTATACAAGATCAACAATTGACATAGAGGTCACAATGCTTAAGGATTCCATAACAACATTGTTAGAAATGATAATCTTTTTGGTTTTGCAATGTGGGCATGTATCAAAGATCCACTAGCTACGAATTTAAAGATTCGTGGAAATAGTCACTTTAATTGTACTTTTAATGTCATACATACTATAAGAAATTGGAGTTTTTATTAACATTAGAAAAAATATTTTAGGGAGTTCATTTTGACATAGAAGTAGTTAGTTTGGATGTCACCTAAAATTCATTATAATGGATGGGCCAAAAACGTTTGAGAATCTAAAAAAACATGCATGATTTCAACTTCTTTTTTTCTAACATCACTAAAAACATGGTTTTCCAAGCTCTCCACAACATGGCACTTGGACACCATGTGAGAGCCACATGGAATTTTTTTTCCATCAAGCCCGTCTATGATGTGGCATTTGACATAGTGGCTAGAAAAGTGACATGGTAACCAATGATGATGACATGGCATGCCTAATCAATACACTTTTATGTCATTCAAAAATTTTCATGTTTCTTTTTCAGGCATCAAATTAGATGTTTAGACATTTCTGAGACATCAATTGGTGCATACCATAGCTTTTTATTTGGTGAAATTTCGCTAGATCTATTAGAATTTGACCACTTAGAATTTGTCCCTCCAAAATCTGGCCTATACAATGAAGGTGGCAGAGGGGACACTAGTCCAAAAGAAAGCCCTAGTGCATACCATATCCAGAAGGCAAGATCAACAAAAAATAATTATCTAAAAGAAATTAAAAATAAAATAAAAAAATTGTGGAATTCAACAAGAATTGAAGAAAACTTACCATCTACCATCAAAAGAATTTTTGATGGAAAAATGAAGGAATTTCTTCATTAAAAGTTAGTGAGAATGAAGGATACAGAATTCATATTTATATTCATTGTCCATCCATGGTGAGACCAAAGATATTGGATAACTATAGTATGGGAACTTGACCATTGTACATCTCGATGTTGTTTTAGACATCTAAACGTTGTTTCAAATATCTAGGTGTTGTTTAAGACATTTTACATTGAAGACATTTCTTGCTTTACATATCCCATTACATTGAACACATTTTTTGCTTTATATATCCCATATCGATTGTTTCCGAGATTGTTTCACTTCCTACCACCCTACTTGTATAAAGACCATCTCTTTTCATCCATGGTGCACATCCATCCACTTCCCTTTCTTGGCAATGCATGCCATGTGGCTGCCCTTCCTCTAAATTTCTTACAAATGGTCAACATTTTACTATAAACTGTAATGATTTTTACTAACTTAATTATAGTAAAAATGGGTCTACTCGTTGATGTGGCATCTTTAGTTTTTTCTGATGTTCCAAAAAACATCAACATGTTTTTAGTCATATCAAACAAAACATCAACGTCAATGATAACATCAACTTAGTTTTACAATAATGCGCCAATGTTCTTTGCAATGTCCACAAAAATCTATCTTATTGAGCAAATTGCCTTTTGTCATCTTCATGTTTTTTCGGACATCATGCGTTAGTGGTAAAACATAGCTTAAAACGTGGATTTTTTATAGTGACATTAAGGTTTCACCATTTTTGTAATGTTAAATTTTGGAACCTTCACATACAAAGCTTGCATCCGCTTAGCACTTGTAGTAATCATAGCGGTGGCAGTCCTATGGCCAAAAACAATGTCTTTGAAACAAAAACCTTAAGTGTTTCTTGCAACAACCCTTACATCAAACTATTTTTTGTATTAGTTTAGCCTTTTAAATCATATTCAAATGTCAATATAATATTTTTGTTACATGAAGTAAGGGTTTTATATTAGTATAAGAAATTTGTAATAGTTTGGTAATAACTAGAATTGCTATAATTTTTGAACTTTTGAATCAATGTAAATCAATAAATGTAACAAAAACAATCCAATGAATTTGAAATCTTTTGAAGAGGTAAACATAACCATGAAAAACACAATAAATTTTTCCAAGTAATTGGTTTCATTTTTATATGCAAAACACCCTTGACAATGACCTCTGAGTCAAATTAGCACTATCAATCTAAATTTAGCCATTATATGACTATTTGATAAAATTTTGATAATTTTAATATTTTAAGAAACAATTTCTATAGAAGTTGATTATTTTAGAATTTTTTAGGAGAAACTCAAATTATTGTGATTTCAAAAAGTATAAAAAAATAATGTCAAGTAGAATATATATCATAATAATCAAGAAATTTAACAAAAATGAAGGTTAGAATGATAAATGATATTATGTAATTTAAACTTGAAATTTTTTCAGAGAAAAAATATGATTGAAATTTATACAATACTATGTTATTTGGATATTAACAAATGGAGCATCTTGTTGTAGTAACTCATTGAATTATTGGACTTTTTCAAATTTTTCAAATGAGAAGAAAGATCATTGACTAATCTTTATTTTTAATGTTAGAAATAAAAACAAAAAATGGATATTTTGAAAGTTACAATCAAGCTTGACCATTAATGTGTACATTCACCTTTGTAATGTTAGGACCTTTTAAAGTTAAGAATGTACATCCTTACAAAGTTGGAATTGGAAAATAGTTTTAAAGTTTTTAAAAATTGGAATTGTTTTCACCGACTTCCATGATGTGTATACTAAAGACTAATATTATGCACTAAATTTGGAGGGTGGCAAAGTCCATTTTTAAGGTTGATATATAAACTTCATTAGACTATGTATATTTGAATGTATAGTTAGAATTAATTTCAGTAAAATTTTAAACTGTATATTTCATTTTTAGAATGAGGGATACATATAATTGAAATGCTTACAATTAATAACTTTAATTACAACTACTATGCCTATTTAGAATTGCCTCAATTTGTTTAGTTTGGTACACTTAGTAATGCAATTGGTGATAATATATATTTCTATTTATAGCTAGGAATGAGGTTTATATGCATATAATAGTGTATATTCTATCATATACAATAAAGATAATTTTTTGAAGACAAATATTGGGCTAGTTTCTATATATTAATCCTACAATTGGTTGATATGATGACATTATCTTAAACCAAGTTTATGAGCATATACAATTGATATATGATCAAATTGTAAAAATTTTGTTGTTAAGTAAATGATCTTCATCCAAAATATCATTGATTTAAGAACTATTTACTAATATATAATCCAATTTCAATAATTCATGAATAAAATCAATATCTTTTCTCAAATTATGTGGAGAATTAATATTTCAAATGGAATGAATAAATTTTTTTTCTGTAGACAAAAATATAATATGTGAGGGACAAATTATGAAAATTCTTATTCTAAGTTTTTGTGGATTCTTTTTGTTTCACAGGCTTCATTGATTTGAGGTTATTATGGCATAACTTTTTCTCCCGCGCATTAATTGACATAAAATTTATATTCCCACAAAGCCAACATACTTTTCTATTTTAAGAGAAAATTGAGTCTTCATGAACCTACCTAAGATCATTTTTTTTTGTACAGACAATGGAACTTTAGGAGTTAAAAGTGTTTTATTTCATAAAATATAATATATTTTCCTATTGATTTCTTCAATATAGTCATTTGGGGCATTATTTGAACAATCAAATCATGCCACAAAATATCATTTATTTGAAAGTGTAACCACAATTAAAAAAATAGGAACACATATTCAATTGACAAGACAAATAACATGTAAACTTATTAAAAAAGTTTGCACTTTGTTGGACAAAACTTATTTAGCATATCATTCAAGCAAACACTTTTTTTCAATCCCTCCCACTCTCTTCCTTGGGCCAAAGATTTTCCATCCTAAAAGAGCTAAAAAAATTTTATTTATCACAACTGAAAAATTTGAGGTCATATTTGGAATTATTGGACCCCCCCCCCCCCCCCCCCCCAATTTGCAAGGATGGAGTTTCAAAAAACAAAACAAGGAAAGGTTTTACCCGGATTTGGAGTGTACGTTTGGAGCTATGGATGCTGCGCTTGGAGCTGTGGATTCTGGAACGGTTGAGAAGCCCGTTTATAAGTATTTCTGACTCTTCACAATTCTGTGGCGTAAAGTCTTGGCCGAATTTGATTTTTACATTTCCAATGTTCTTTAGAATTAGTATTAGCTCACACCTGTTGCAGTGTAACATTGAACTTAGGAGAATATGGGTTGGATAGCTAGTCAAAGTCTTATAGACCCGGATAGACCCAGATAGATCCGGATAGACCCGGATGAAAAACATTCAAAATGATGGGATCGGATGAAATATTTGGGATGATAATGTCACCATATTTGTGACAATGGGTCATGACAGATTGCATGCATGACAGATGACAATCTGTATTTAATATTTGTATTAGTATGAGTATGTGGCACATTCTTTGAATTTTCCGCTCTTTGAAAACACCCACTGATATGATCAGTCAACTTTAATTTCTATTAGCCATTTGTGTTTCATTTCTGACTCGGTTGTAGTCTCATCTTTTTGGATTTATTATTTACACTCATAAGTTTGTTAGGAGCTTAGTTAGGATTTATGACATTGATTTTAGCTCATTCATCGATCTTTTTTTCATAGGAAAGCTACATAAATTTTCTTTCATTTCAACGGAGGCGATCATCAACATTATTCCACACGAATGAGGAATTATGCTTGGTACATGAGCAGTCAAGAAAACAAGAGCTATGCTCAAATGAATCAGTGAATTTATATTTCATGTTCTTGCCTTCCATCTTTTATTGTGATAAGTGGGCACCTACAACATTAGGACGAAGGACGAGGAAACCACCACTGCAGCTATGGGCTACCGCCTCTCTGGAATGCAGGTGCCTAAAAAAATTTCTCAATTCTCAACATTCCTTTTCCTGATTTTGATATTTTACACGGAGTACCTGAAATCAACACCTAGATGGGAGGAAGTCTTTCCGGATATTTTGATCTGGAGGATTGGTGCAAGAGATTCATTAGAAGAAAACTTTGCATATTTGGTCCCTAAGTTCCCAAGTCGTTGCTGTGTCAAGAAATCAAACACTTATCCAGATTCAGAGTTTGTGCCAATAAGATATATTTTGGTCACAAAGGACATCTATAATCTTGCAGAACCGGGGATTGTACAATACCGAATACAGGGAACTAAGAGGTTGCCAACTGACTATGGAATCTATTTTGATGGCTGGAAACTCGTTTATTGTTAGCTGAGTTTTACGAAGCCAAGAATGCCGGAGTATGGAAAGTCTCACGATCCTGGTGTAAATATCGGAAGCCCGAGGAAGTTCCAGAGGCACTCAAGCGTTTCGTTTCCTCAAATCCTTCTGTCGAGAGGGGCTGGGATGGTGTATCCGCCAAAGCTAATATGGCACCACCGTCACAGAGCTTCAACAGCTCAAGGCCTGGTACTCTCTCAGACTAGGCACTACACTAGAAATGCAATTTAATATTGTGTTACCAGTAGAGTTACGTATTATCTTGTAGATCCTACTTATAGGTCACACCTTCAGGAACATCTAATTACGAGTTGAAATATGTCTAGTTTCATTTAGCAGTGGCAGGATTGTTGACATTTACACTCAATCCTCTCTTTTATTTCAACGACACTACCCCGTGGGCAAATGGGCTCCTAAATACACTCACAGGCGTTGACATTTGATAGTTGTCCAATCAAATGTGTACTCAACATGACAGATTATCAACATATTGTGCAATTACAGAGTCTCATTGGAGAGGTTAAGTGTAATGCTTGTAATGGTGTGTGGCCAGCACTAAATTCCATTGCTAGTGTAATCCTTTAATATCTGCGGAACCTGACAACAACTCTTTGTTATTCATAGAAGCTGATGACAATGGTTGATTATTATCTTACAGATTGTCATCAATCCTGACAGCCTTTAAATTATTTAAGCTAATGTGCATGATTAATTTCAACTAGGCTCAACTCAGTCTCCTGGAAGTTAGCTTGCGAAGGAGCTGAAAATTATTTCGGTATTTCGGTATTTGTCTTGGCGCTCAGAATGATTTCTGATTTTGCAGGCTAGAGGTACGAACCATGTATCATTTTTTTTCCGCTTCAGTATTGATGGCATTTGAATGTTATATGCAACTGATATAAAGGTCCATTGCTGGGTTCTCTAAATCGAAGTCCTTAATTTTAATGTCTTTGCGTCAAACATTGTGCTGTGTGCATCTATTTATTATCTAGGGCACATTTTCGGCAACACCCTTGGTAATGTATGATCTGACTTGATGATGGTTCATTTAGTCCAAGCGTTTAGAGTACACCAAGTTTTTGAACTTCCCGAGGAATGAGGAAAAACAAGAAGCAAATGCAGGCAATGAGACTTACCTGATTGCTTCGTATAGATTGTCGCTATGATATTCTCTCCTAGTGTCTCACAAAATGTAGCTTCTAGAGTGAATGCCTCCTGAAATTGAACATCTTCTGAATCTCAATCCTTTGCAATTGCAGAAATTGACCTTGTGACAGAATCCATCCAAACTCGGTACTGATAGCCATCAACATAGTCTCCAATCTCTGCAGCGTACTTGCTCCATCCCTGTAAAATAATCTGCCCGATCAAAAGTTGCAACAGAATCGAATAATGTTAACCCATTATTCCACAACTTTATTCATGTTCACAGTCAACAGAGTTGAAAAGCGTATCCCCAAGTAACTTACAGGAAGCGGATTTCAATGCGGCAGAATGTTCTTCACAGAATGTGTCAATCAGATTTGGAAGTTTGCACTTTGCAGTAAGTTGCGCGAGATTGAAATGTGAAGCAGATGCAAGCACCAGCCACAGGCCCGGGGTGATTTGACTCCCTCGCTCGTCCCCAAGGGAAAACCCTGAAGTTTTTTATTTGCAACGCATGATAATATTTGCAAATTTTGAATTCATATTTGCAATCAGAGGCCCCAAATTAGTTAGGAGGGGTGTAGAAGGTAATTTCATGAAGTACAAAATAGGGGTTCTTTTTTTTACTTGCAACCCTGGCTTGACTTTGGGGGGACGAGCGACATTAGAGAAAATTTCGACTCTCCACAGGGCTGTTAAGAAGCACTAGAAGGGACCCCAAACATTACTTTCTTTTTGGCCTACGTAGGAACTTTTCCCCTATTTCTGCTAATCATTGTCCTGCCAATTGTCAGAGAATTGGTACTCGAGCATTGGTACATGAGTAGTTTAATAGAGGATGGTTATGGCAACTACAATTTTATATTCAAAAGAGAATAGGAAATTAAGATATACTCCCTTTCATTCCCGATATTCACACAAGGTGAATCTTATTTTTGTTAGAGATTCTCTTCTTTTAGTAGCCTTGTAGGGGTCTTAAAATAGAGTGACTTGTCAAACCTTTGCAGCCCTCTGGAGTGTCCAAAATTTCTCTAATGAGTAGAAGTCCAACCCAAGTATCCTCTACATTCCCAGCTATGTGTAAATTGTAGAACTTGTGACATACCCTTAGAAATTGAGGCCCAAAAGTGGTTGATGGATGACTTTCAAAATTAAAACCTACAAGACCAAACAACACTTAATCTTTGTCAATATAGCAATTTCGGCCAACTCATTAAGAATTGAAATATTCACTATTTTTGTGAGGTTTTTTTTAGATGTGGGGACTAGGAGTACTTTGCCATTCTACCAATTTTTTTTTACAATTGGATGTGCCTTTGAGAAATTATGGGGGAAAATGCCATTTTTCATGGACAGGGCAATACAGGCAAGATTATTTACAGGACAACAAAATTTACATTGCAATGCTTGAAAGAAATTGGATAGGGCTCTAGGTAGTCTCTTGCCCCAAATTCAAACCATGATACTTCTCTAATATTTTTCTAGACTCATAAAGTCATAAAGTCATCAAAGTGTACTAAAGAGGTAGTAGCATTGTAGTAGGGATGTAGTTGCTCTATGGCTTCCTTTAGCCTAATAGGACAGTGATCCCTAAGTGCCATATTTGAACTTAGGAAATTAAATCGCCCAAAGAATCCATTGAGTCAAATGCCAATTTGACATTTGACAATTTACCAACAAGAAAGTTTTTGATGGCAAAATGAAGAGATTGTTCCTTTGACATTTGTAGGAATAAAGGGTAGAGACGTTGTTTTCTAATGAAATATATTGTCCATCATGAATCTTCAAGGGCATGGGATAGTTTGAAGATGAGAGCTTCACTGCTCATTGTCAAAATGTAGGAATTGTATTAAAATTAGAATTTTAGGCTTCAATTTGGCATAGTGGAATAACTTTTTCTAAAAAATTAACTAAAAAAAGTTGCGGAATCAAGCTAAATTTCATTTTTGAAAACCCATTTGTGATTTTGAATTTTCAAAAGAAAGTGGCATGCACAAAATTCATAGAGGATGTTTGAAAATATCAAAGAAAATATCCCTCGGTCCGAGATGATCCTAAACTATTGGATGATGGTGGAAAGGTACCTAAGTGGTTGCGGGTTCGAAACCTGGCTATGACAAGTTGGTTTAGCTAGCTGTGAAATCAGCCTTTCTCCTTGACAGAAACCCTTGGAGTGTGTTCTTCAACATGCTTGTGTCAAAAAAAAAAAAAAATATATATATATATATATATATATATATATATATATATATATCTCTTCCACCTTCTCTAAAATTTGTCCATAATTTGTGATTGGAGACTCAAAATCTTTGTCTTTTGAAGATGAAAATTAGTTTGAAATTCCAACTTCACAAATTTTTTTTAGTTCAAAGTTCTTTAAAAATGTTATTTTACTATGCCAAAATTAGGCTAGGAATTTCAATTTGAATATAATTCTTACTTTTCACTTAGTAATGAACAATTTAGCTCTTGATAATTTTAATGTACATATCCTACATAGGTTGTTTTACTTTCTAATACCCACTTGTATAAAAAAAATTTGTTCCTCATCTCTATGCACACAATATAAGTGGCTTTAGAATTTATAGTTGCCAAATATTTTGATTTCTTTAAAATTTGATGTTGAATTTTCTGAACACAATTCCATGTCAATGATTCATGATGAGTTAGGCTACGCTAACTTTGACCTAGATTCCTCCCATTCTAGATCCAATATGACCAACTATCCTTTACTTCAACTTAGACACATATTGGTCAAGGTTGCCAAAGCTTGATATTTGAAAATTGCGGGGTAATTTTTTTCTTCCTCTAGGGCTAGTTGAAACCTAGATTAAATCCATCAACATTCACATTTTGGAAAGATTATTGTATATGCAAGCCATAAATTGTTGAAAAATGGGCTTTGTATGAGACTTTTCTTGAATCTAATTCCCTAATGGAATTTTTGGTACATCTTTCCAAATTTGAAATGTTACAAATTCTTTAGAACATGTGGTTAAATTTTACCACAAAAGAAAGCAAAAAAATCTCAAGAAAAAAAAGTATATTTAACTTGAGCAAAAGCCTTTCTAAATTAGAATTGCCCAAAATTTGGATGCCCTTGAAAACATTTTTTACAACTTCAAACACTATAGTCTAGCAATCTATGCAATCAACACCTTCCAATTTTTTATTACAACATATAGAAATGGTCTACCTTTAGATCTTATGGTAAGATGCAACAAGGTTTCATTTGTCATTTTGGGGAGAGGCTTTGCCATCCCAAAAATGAACCATTTTGAGTGTTTCTTGGTGAAACATAGTAAAAGAACTTTAGGGATTAATGTAGAAATGAAAAATGCACCTATTGATTCATAGTTTTGATTGTTTATGACAAAGTACATAGGTGATAAGTCTTGTCCTTTGAAGACTAAGTATCCTTTGCCTCCCAAGTTGTGTCAGGATCTTTAGAATTCATTATCAATAGAGTAGTAAGACTATATAACAAATTTTGTTAAAATGGAAATATTCCATGTGTCATCTTCAGACTGCATAGTCTTAACAATCTAGGACATGCATAGACTTCAAAGTGTGTGGTCTAAATTGTAAAAGTGCCAAAGTTGTGGAATGATTGCCATTTCAACAAAATTTGCTATCTACCAAAAGATTTGCAACTATATTTCTTGAAGATGTTGAATGGTAAAAAGGTGGTATGCTCTAAAAGTGATTGATTCCTTCAAATCAACCCTATAATTAGCCCTTAAATAGACATGAGCTAGTTCTAAATTGAAATATAAGAGACAATGAATGGATTGAGGCTGAAGTATTGTTTATTGCAAGAGCTACTGATTCTCCTTGGTTTCCCCATATTTCTTCACAAGCTACAAGTGAATAAATTTTGGAAGACCTAGTGGCATGAATAGGTGCGTTCAATACAAATCCCCACACAAATCTTTGAAAGTTCACAAATAATTTAGTAATTCGTAATGCTTCTAAAAACTATGAAATCACTTATATTACATTCTGCATCTATTTCTCTTTGTTTGAAAAATGAGATAAAAATCTTCCTGTCCACTGAAACCCATGTCAGGTGGACCAACCCTTAAATGGTCTCTTCTAGAGCAGACTACCTTACCAGAAGCATGGATGCTCACTACACAGGGAAACAGTAAAGGGAACTCTTGCCGTTACTTTTCAGTCACAGAACAACAATAGGAGCAAATTCACTGCTGGATGCATTGGACTGATAGAATACAAACTGTACACTGGATCTACAAGAGGACAGAGCTCCAAAACATAACCTCAATGGAGTCCATTTGTGTCGAGATGATAGTCACTCATTCGATTAGGACAACTTGGACAATTGTGAACATATACATAATTCTCCATACCATGGGCCTGGTTTAGCATTCTGATGCCCTTCTTTTAAGACCCTAAATGTTTTAATTGAGCATAATTGAACAACATTATGTCTCAGACAGTGAAAGTAGAGCCACAATATGGAAATGGCATTCAATGCCACTCTAGTAGCTCACCATGTTATTTTTTTAATGAGCCTTGACTTTCATAGCCTAGTCCATAACTCCGAATTTGCAAGGCAGTTGTAAGATTCGAGAGAAAACAACTGATTTGATAAAGAAATAAATGTGGAAGTATACGATCCAATTGAACTGGCTAGGATTGAGCTATCCCTGGATTCCTTGCATTGTATTCACATATTTCCTTAAGAGGTAGGCTCGTGTTGAAGCCATGTGAAAAATGCAGAGACGGAAGATGATTCCACACTCACTGTGAAACCATGTCCCCAAGAGGTACATTTTGACTGTTCACGCTGGAGATTCGATCAATACGAGCTGCCTGTGCCTGTCTAGCAACATTTAAAAACAAACATGGACAATACATAATCCATGAGATCCCGCATGCTGTTACTAAGCGTTAAGCCATACGAACCCCATTGATCTGGCTTTCAGTTGTTGATTGTGTTTTACGTTCTAAATTTTGTGGATCTTGTTCTCATTTTCAGGAGGATTCCACCCCCTAGAAAGTGCACAATTCAGTGGATACCGTACGAAAGGTTTAAATTTTCCAAGTCTTGCTCATAGGGTGAGCAAAAACGAGGGTAGACTTTGACTCTTCAATCTCTAAACATTGTCGTAATCATTAAAAACTCTGCATAATCATACTCTGAGAGATACCTTTACAGGATTTCAGGCCTACATCAGACAAAGGGGAAGCCATGTGAATGGGAACCTGCCTTAGAAAATACGGAGTGATTTCAGGGTCACAGACTCACAGTGATCATGTACAGACATCGGTCCTTAAATCCTGGATTAAGGAATTCTACCAACATATTGTATGATAGACTTTGGTTATCATTCCGTAGATTTCACAGACAAGGATAGCTTTGACCCTGGAGATTTAAAGGAGCCAAAGCCCTTAAAGTTTGTTCAAAGGGAAACTAATGATTTCATGCAACTCAAGTACGTTAATCCAATTAGTGCGAGAAACACCAGTGGTTTTTGATACTGCATTTATATATCCATTATTGCAATTTGAAAATTATGAATTTTTTCATAATATTCTAAATTTTCCCCTAAAATTGCAAGTCTGCTAAGTACCGGTACGGAGGTATCACCACAAATAAAACTAATCCCTGGGCGCGTAAGACAGTTGAGACCCCAGAAGTTAAGTGCACAGCTGATAATATGCACTGCAATCGTAACTCAAACTCAAATACATACACGGCCGACTATTTAAGGAACATACTCAACATACAGCAGCCAACTTGAATCGCACAGTGAAGGACTAGACTGTAGGTTCAGGTTTCTTTCATCAAAGCTGAAGTAATTGACTAGATGGTATCACAGATCAGAAATTACTACAGCTGTGAGCATCCAGAGTACGTCCTGAGCCAGATTCTATATATGAATTTTGATTTAATGCCAGTATAGAATTGGCATCTTCGAAGCAGAGATTCAAAGAAAAAGGAAGAACTCAGACCTGGCGTCTATGCTCCCGAATGACAAGCATCTCCTCTTCTAGCACTCGCAGTGTGAATCTGAGCTGAGCTGCTTGGGGTGCATGGAGTCGGAAAACTAGCTTTAGGCGAATCTCCTTCCGTTACCCGTTTCTTTGCAAACCTAGATTGTCGTAGATGTTCAGCTCACAGCCCTAGCTTATCACGTACTGTTCAGTGTGGGATCCAGTATGAACAGGCTCTTAATTTACGCCAATCCAACACGAGGATTGGAGCGGTTTTCTCTCTTTGAAGCGTTCCGGACTTGCAGCTGTGGGAAAAGCAGTCACTCCGATCAGTCCTATTAGAATTAATGCCACAAGGGACTTTAAAGAGTTTACCATCCGAAGGGAATTTTAAGAGTTATCTACGGATTTGACCATCTCAATTGAACCACGACCTTCTCCTAAGAGGTCAACTCCGTTTCATTACGTACTATAATGATAATCTCTTAAAACTCCTTTGAGTGTCCGATTCGTGATTTCAGCCAACTCTAATACAAAAAGAAGAGGGAAATGACTTCGGTATTCGTAGTGACTCTTACCTGCATGCTACCTGGGGAGACGGAACTTATATGATGGCAAGTTTTCCTTGCAAGAGACTGTTGAATTGTATCGAGAACATCCGGCGCGAAATCGAGAATCATGGTACGTATGGGATGGGCAAGTGCTGGCTTACCAGCTTAATTTGGGACACTTGCTTTTCACAGTGTCCAAGGATGTTGATTACATATCTGAGAAACACACAAGAGCTAGGTGTTAAATGAATACTGCAGGCAAACGCAGCTTCGTAAGTATGCAATTTCTCAGTCCTACACTACATGCATGCCGACGGAGGAAAAGCCATCATTGACCTGTTTCAATTCACAGCCAGCTCATATTGAATACTCTGTGAGAAAAGTGTACACAGTGATTGAGTCGATGGTCCCACAATCGGTGTGAGACCATGTATCGTAAAGCCTCCTTTCACCATACAATACAAGGTAGACTGGTAGAGCCGTAAGGTAAGAGCACCCAATGGCGTCCCTTTCTACGTCAGGAATTCATTCTAGAACGTAAATATAGTTGGACTGTAAACATCTCATTATTTTAGGTCAAAAAAATAAGCTCTCTAGTCTCTACTGTCTACTTACATTTACATTTACAGCCTGAAATGATTATGCTCTGTAGAGTCTGACGCCATTGGGTGCAGGGACGCCATGGGGTGCTCTTACCTTAAAGGTTCCATAATTCCATTCTCCATGCAGGTGAAGTTGAACCGATCCCTACAACAATATAGACAGATATTTGCACCATCTAAACTGTTGCACATTTATTTTGTGTTAAGTGCTTAAGTTACTGTAAAACAATTGTAAAAAACAGAAGTGTCAATACATTAGGTATTAGGTATTTCCACAATTGGAACAAATCAAAGGAGCCTCTACTGTACTGCATAACTAATGTACTGACTGTATGGTTAATGGAGCCTCCACCTTACCCTAGAGTCCTAGACTATGTATATCAATCTCACAGTGGGGGCCAGTATGACCTGGTTGTGAAAATTGCAACCTTGTGGGCTTTCAGCCTTGTGATTGTGAAAGTATCCCAGAGTTGTGACAATGATTTGTTCAGTTTTCTCTGCAAGATATCAGTATATCACTGTAAGTGGAAATAAGATTCATCCTCTTGGTCCGAACGTAACAAATTTTACTCTCGATCACCCACCGCTGCTCTCGATCTACATGAAGATTACTATGTGAGTGTCATAGAAAGATATATATACACAGCATACCCTTATCAGCAGTAGCTATTTGACTGCAAAAGTACTGGATTCGAAACCTGACTGGCATAATTACCTTTCAGCTGGCCGGCAGGATTCAAAGACCAACCTGAAGACGTACTTCTTGCGAGTGTGAACTCATGATTTTCATAACCGTACGTGGAGCTAATTCTTCCGCAAGTCGATCAGAGCCTATTCATGGGATGACGATGTCAGTATTGACAAACGATCCAGCATCTTCCACCTTTTTTCAGACTAAATCCGCAATTCTTGACAGCTGGTGCTAGCTGCTTATTGAAAAGTAAGAGAAAAACGACGTACTGCGACGTATGCAAAACCACACGTGCACGAACAGGGATCGGAGGAATGAAACATTATATAAACTGAACACGTACGTGTATACTCCTCGGGAAGGCTTTCCAGGAACTCCGATCCAGGCGAGCCAGTTCGTAAAAGTCCTCTTCTCTGTTGACCAAGCGCCACAATTGAGTTAAGACGAAAGTACGAAACTATTGCATGACTGTAATAAAATAACTATTGCATGCAATTGAAAATTCAACTCAATGGAAATTTCTGTCTACTGTAGTAGCGAGGTGGATAGAGTGTTTACCTTGAGACTCTGTTGGGAGGGATCAGGCAAACCTATAATTTACTTATAACAATTAACAACATGGTCGACGAAGTCTTTCAAGCATGTATCACAACGGAAACAACAAGTGAATATAGCCATGCTACAGCCCGGTTGCGTAGTATGCTATCGATCTATTATCTCCAGCGCACAACAGGCAATGCCTCAAGGAAGGATCGATCTAAAATCGGCATTGGTAACGCAGCTGCTTAACAAACATGTTGTACAGCTCCTCCTACATACATAAAGCAATCGAATTACACAGGAATCCGGGCACGAATCCTATAACCACGGGACAACAAAATAAGCTTCCCCCGTAGGAAACTTGGGATGCGAGAATAACAAATCAAGTGTTACGAACGAATACTCAGTTAGGCACCTGCGAAATGCGAGAAAAAGATGCTCCAACACACATGGGATTATCCCGCTTTCCTTCTTCGGATCCGGAATTAGGCATTGATCCCCACTTAGCATCTGCCTCTTCGCTTCTGCACAGAATCCTTGTATGCCACAAACATGGGTAAGAGGATAATCAGCACTTCAGCACAATTATAAACTAAGGAGCAATCGGAGATGTGATACTCTTCATTATGTTATCGAATGAACGACAATCGTGCTCCACCTACATGGTTATAAGAGAAGATGTCCATATCGGTCTGTGCTCAAAACGTCAATTTCTTTAAAGTAGCACGATTCCAACGTCAAAAATTGTAGACATATATGTACATAAAGGTATAACATCTAGGATAGGTATGGATTTATATTTCAGAACTGAAAGGTGACAAAGTAATGGAATACCACTACTTTAACTGTTCTGCTAAGCAGTCCCTTTATGCAGATCAGCAGATGTCATGAGAAGTGAGAATACTAGATTACACACAAAAAGAAATCACATATGAAGGCTCTTTGCAAGTTACAGCTAAGTGCCCTTGTAAGCATTGGTTGCTATTTTCATTAATGACTATGTCCTGTGCTACAGCTTGTGGTGGAAACATGTCACTAGAAAGCAATGTGACACTCACCCACTGCAAGCATGCAGTAGCATATACTGCAACAGAAAGTAGCGTGTTGTTGGAACAATTCAGCAATTATTTTGCAATGGTTTTGTGCCAGTTCAGTACTTTGCCTTAAACTCATGGGCTCTTGCAAACCATTCAAAAAGTACTTGCAGCAAACCTGTTGGCAAAGTCTTCTGTGACCAACTACCGGTCTCAGAACCAATGCATATCTATGCCTATTGTAAACTGTTGCAAAATCTGTTAGAATCTCAAATTGTTTGAAAAATACAGTACACATTGTTGAACTACACCATTGCAAAGCTTGTTAATAGATATCTGGTGATCACTAGACTATTGCAAAATTGTTAATAGATTTCTTGCGGTGATTGCAAGACCGTTGAAAAACTATGGCAACTAATCTCAGCCGTCTGTCCTGGTGATACCGCATGCAACCTTAATCATAAATAGCATCGAAATAAAGCAGACAAGAAGCGCATGACACGAGGACAGAAATAGAAGAGTAGAATGCAACCTGTTCAGCAGCGCGACTAGTTCGTCGTCTGTGCTCCCATTTCTCCGATCCGGCATTGCAGGCAGCTAGAGAGCTGCTGCTCGAATCCATTGCATTCAATGCTTAGGAAGAGGCTGGAAGCTGGAAAGCTCGGAGCTCTGCTGGGAATCTTTATTGAAATGATGACCATTCGCAACAGTCATCCTGGCCTCCAGCACTGATGACTGCCTCGATCGGCGTGCAGCGCTTTACACTTTTGCTTTTTCGTTCGTTTTCTGCACCACTCGTTGATGGCCGGCCTATGCAGCTCTAGCCCTACCGACTCTGGTTCATCCGAGGTCTTCCCTCCCGGGTTTCATCTGCTGTCATTCAGTTTGGCGTTATTATCCCACTTTAGGAACTGTACGTGGAAATATCCTTTTGGTTCCCATCTCCAACAGTGCAAGAAAACCTCATCAACTGTAAGGCCATTTCCACCAGTTCAAGAAAACGTTATCAACACAAAAATCGAGGTGTTGGAAAAAGTCAAAAAGGTGGGCCACTTGAAAGTTTTTTATCCCACCTCTGCAACTCATTCATTTGTGAAAACTTTCAACCAAGCTTTCAACGAATCACAAGTTCATATTTGAAGTTCCACAGTAAGAGATTATTTCAAGCTTCATAGCAGTGATGAATTCCAAGGAAAAGGAAGAATTCAGATCAACCTGGCATCTGAGTTTCTGATCGAACGACAAGCATCTCCTCTTCGAGCACCCGCCGTGTGCAACTCTGCATCTGAGTTGGAGCCGGAAAACTAGCTTTAGCCGAAGCTCTTTTCGCCACCCGTTATTCTCCGGAAAAATCAGTCACTTTGTCTTGCTATAGTCTAGTCTTGTCTGAGCCCTTGTGATCATAGCCATCCTCAAAAGATCAAAGGCAAGTGATCGATTGGATACACTAAGTGTTTAAATTTGACCTGTTGACTGGGGAGAAGGCACATTTCATGTAAGACAAGTTTTATAAATTTTTATTTTCTAAAGAAGGCCTAATTAGATCTAGTTAAAATATGTGTCAAAACTTAAAATGTATATATATATAACAAATCTCATATTTAACTTATAATAATTGATGCTCTTCAAACCTTCTACATGAAAGAGTCCCTTGCAAAACTTGTCTTATAATGAAATGTGTCGTCTAATAGTTAACAGATCAAATTCTAACACTAAGAATACCTAGTCGATCACTTAATTTGTAAGAAGTTAACTACACACCTGAGAAACACACACCAAATAGCTGTTAGAAGAATGTGTCAAATAATGCAATTTCTTAGTACTAATACTTCTGGTACCACTCATGCATGCAGAGGAAATTGAATGGTTTCACAAGCATCATAGTGAGCTCATGCATGTTGAATACCCTGTGAGAGTTGTGAAAATGATTTGTTAATATTTCCTGCAGGCAAAACAGATGTATATATATATATATGAAAGATTCACTCTGATGGGCCGAAGTCCGAACGTAACACAGATTACTCTCACGGTCCCAATCACCGCAGCTGCATTCGATCTGCACAGATAATATTACTCGAGTCTCATAAAACAATGTAAACTGTAAACAGAACACTTGCTTAATGAAAGTAGCTAGCTATCGATTGCCCGGCCAATTGACTGCGAAAACATGGGATTCCAAAACAGACTGGCACAATCACCTCTGATTGGACTGAGATTCAATGATAATGTGAAGTGTACACGTACTGTGCGACCGAGAGTGAATTCTTGTTCGTAGGAATCATAGCCATACGTGGAGCTAATTCTTCTGTTTGGCAGAGCCTGTTCATAGCATTGACAAACAATCCAGCAACTATTTTAAACAAAGTCTTCAATTCTTGAAATTTGGTGCCAGGACTGCCAGCAGCTAGTGCACGATAAGATTGAGGTGGAAGAGGGAAGCTGCGAAGTATGTAAAACCATAATTACGTACACGAGCAAGGATCGGAGGCGCTTAACATCATAGAAATTGGACACATACTCCTCGGTGAGGCCCCCTGTAAGGCCTTCCACAGACCCTCCAGGCTAGTTCGATCTATAAGTCATCTTCTATGCACACCACGCGCACGCCAAAATTTTGGGTATTTAAGACAAACAGCTTCATGTAAACACTCACTAGATATCTCTTTCAACTAGCATACCATAACTTTCTGTTGGGACTGGGAGAGGTACAGTTAACCTTTACTTCGCTCATTGCGTCTCTGAAACAATCCACAACAAGGACGACGACACATATTAAGCATATGTCACGCACAACTGAAAACGCCCTGTGAATTGCAGGTGCTATAGATAGCCCAGCAAGTATCTTATCGATTATCTTCAACGTACAAAAGGCAATACCTCAAGGAAGGAGCTACCACCGACGTTGGTAACGCAGCTGCTTCACCACGCTGTACATACCGCTCCTCCTTCAAACATAAAGCAATCGAATTACACATGAATCTTATTACCATGGGACAACAAATTATGCTCCTTTGCAGTGCAACTTACTCCTTTGGAAACTTGAGATGCAAGAATAGCAAATCGTGTGCTATGAACGAATACACACCAGCTGAATGTGAGAAGAAGCTGCTCCAACACACATGGGATTATCCCACTTTCCTCCGTCGGATCCGGACGTAGCATGTGTTGAATCTGCCTTTTCCCGTCTGCATAGAAACCATGCCAGGAACGTCAGTAACAAGTTAATCTGCATTTCAATCATCGGAATAAGAAAAGGGACAATTAGACAGAGATCTGACACTCTTCAGTACGTTCTCGAAAGATCGGAAGATATTTGTGCCCTACCTACATGTTTCAAATATTTTGAGAATCCTTAGAGAGAAGTTCCACGGCGATTTGTACTCAACATATTCAATTACCTCAGGGTCTCATATATATTAGAATATTAGATTCCCTGAGGAGAACCTGTATGTGCGCATTCACGTTCAGGAGTCTCATATTTCCCACGAACCTCAACATTTGCCATCTGCAGACATTGTAAGCAGATGTCTTAGGTTGAACTTCGGTGGGAAAACTGAGACCTACGTACTCACAGACTGAAAGAAACCACATATGCATGAGAGCTCTTAGCAAGTTGTTGCTAGCCCCCTTGAAAGCATTATCTGTTGCTATTCTCATTGTGCACTGATGATAGCATGTCCTGTGCTACACCTTGTACTGGAAACACGTCCGCCCCAACCTAGCCAGCAATGCGACATGCACCTAGTATCAAGCCCTAACATGCACACCGCAAGCAATACTCCATCAAAACCAAATATCTGAAACCATTCATATCTATCTATCTAGCATCCAAAGAAGGTCAATAAGGACCGAAACGAAGAGTTGAATGCCATTCAAAACCTGTGCAGTTTCGCAACTTGTTCATCGTCCCTGCTCCGATCGATCAGCCAGGCACGCAGGCAGGCAGGCAGGTCAGCAGGTCGAGAGCTTCGGAATCCTGTACTTTCGGTAACTTACTGTGGAAGAAGTTGGAAGGCGGATAGCTTGAAGCTTCGCTGGGAATCTGATTTCCATGAAATGATGAGCCCTGGCAACAGGGCTCCAGTACTGTCTGACTCGATTGGCGTGAGGGCCTTTGGCATTTACTTCCCGCATGTTCTCAGGTCTTTACAAGGATTTCTGCACCACTCATTGATGGCCGGCCTATGCAGCGGTCTAGGCAGCTCTAGCCCTACCGACAATCATTCATCTGAGGTGTAGGTCTCCGGGGTTTCATCCAGTTTGGAGTTCCGCCGTCGAGGCTCACGTCGCCGTGACTGTAGAAACATCCATTAGGGTCCCATCTCCAGTTCGATCCCCACCACTCCACCAGGGCAAGAAAATGCCATCACCGCTGAGGTCATCCCCGGGCAGTACAGGAGTAGGCTTCCACTGCGTCAGGGTCATCACCCAACCGCTTGAAGACATTGCATTGATTTATCCTATTCTACTGATGGGAAGGACAATTAGCATCACCTTGAATTAGCGTCACCATAAAATTTTCATTTTGTTCGAAATTGATTTAATCCAATAATATTCAACATGCACTAATTCAAATTAGTGCAATTTAACCGACTTTGAGAATTGAGTGTCACACACACTCATCAAAGAAAATATGGACTCTCTAGAGTGCTGGTAGGGTTTTACATGACAAGTTGTTTTAAGAGACTACAAGAAGTACATGAAGGATTATCCTTACCTTGTGTGCCACATGGGGGAATTATGTCATATCATATCCCACCAAAGCAACACCATTGGTTTCTATTTTCTAACACCTCCCATATTGCAATATAAAATGATAAACTACAATATTGGAAAGGATATAATAAAACACAAGTTTGGGGTCCTATGGAGTGCTTCCTAGCTTCTAGCCCCCTAAAGAGTCCATTTTCCTCTAATAATTAGGACAAATGAGTGTAGTATAACAAGAGAACTTCATTCCACTTAATACTAAAAAAATTAGGTCTTGGAAATAGAAGGTGGGCCACTTGTTTTTCTATCCCACCTACACAACTTATTATACTAATGGCAAGTTTGTTGGTCTACTAAAGCAATAAACATAATCGTCATTTATAACAACTTAATAATTGTGAAAGAATTAGTTGGAGGAATTGTCAACACCAACACCAATTACTACTTGAAAGTGTCCAAATGACCAAGTAATTTTTAAATTAGGTTTCATCCTCTCTCTATACATTAATTGTGTGATTTTTCATTGAAAAGGTTAAAATCAAAGGAGATTTTGCCTTGTTGGAAATGTCCTAAATCCACTTACCCATCCACATGACCACATCCCTTCTTGATGAAATTAATACCCTAAATTTCCATATCTACATTTAGAGATCCCTTGAATTTAATGATAGGTTCTTATAAATGTAATTTGAAAAAGTTCTACACCTAAAATCTAAAACTTTGAAGTTTTGAACCAAAGATGATAATCATTGATCACGTACTGAAATAGGTGCACATGTGCAAGGCAAATGCATAATATAGTCAAACAATTCTTGAACAAAGATTTTGGAGAAAAAGATGCACATTATACATTTTGTAATTTTGTTAGAAGCATTAGTCTTCCTCAATGCTTGGTAGGGCATATAGATTAAGATTTTAGCTACTTGGAGTTGAGAAGTCTCATTATTTTATTATAGAAGGATCCTTGTTTGTGAGGATAATAAAGAACCCCCCTTGTAAGTAGGGTTGTCTTCTCAAAGTCCTAAACATGGCTATAACACAACAAATAGATGTCACACAATGTCAAGTAAACCCCGTACAAGTGCACAACATCTAATAGAATTAGATTTAAGTTGTCTTTATAATAAACTACACCCCATTTACAATTTTGACATATTCAAGTCTAATTTTAATGAAGTGTCTCAATTGAATGAATACATATTACATTCTAAATTTAGGTTTATAATAATAGTGAGATTTCAAATTATTTGAGTGTTGAAAATTGCCTTATTTAACACTGATGTAACTCATACTCAACACTTCTCTAATATGATGCGTAGTGTCAAACATCCTACACAAGTCACCAAAACTCAAAACAAGCTTTACAATCTTTCCTCATGAGGGATTAAAAAATAAAAATGTTAGATACTAATCAAAAATAGTTAAATATGTTATAATTGTGATATAAAATATGACTTTTGCAAAAAAATTGAGATTTTAGTCAAAATATTAAGCATCATCAGTAATAATTATTTGTATTTGCAAATTTGAAAGAATATGAAATTATGAATAGACCTTTTTCAAATCAATTTCAAATCATTTCATCATTGTTTTGATTACACAAATTAATGTGAAATGCTGAAATGTTGAAAAATAGTGTGGGTCAACCTAACAAGCCTAAGATATAGAGACCCAAAATCACCCTAATACCTATTGGATCCTTTTTTGGGGCCAAATTGCACCATCTTGCCCCCTAATGAAATGAAAACTACAAGGAATTGGCATTTTGATAACTTTAGTTTGGAATTAGGGTTGAAACTTGAAAGGGTTGGAATTGATTTGAAAATCATAGGTTTATAACTTCAAGGAGAGCATAAAACTTCTATGCTTGTTATAAAGGATTCATTCATTATTCCCCGAAATGAAGGAATGCTTTTCATTAGAGAAAATTTGGGGCCATAGGACTATAAGAGGGTGGTTTGAAATTGAAAAAAATGATGTTTTCTATTTTGAAAAAACATATATTTTGTACTTCCTACTTTTGAAGTATTTGCATTGTTGCCAAAAGTCAAACCACCCTCCAAAGGTCCTAGTTTTTTTTCTAATTTGGATTACCATTGCAACCTTACAGGAAGTTCAAAGACCCAAATTAGAATCCAAATAAAAGGACAAGAATAGTACCACCTGGGGACAACAATGGGAAGCTATATGTCTTTGCTTTGACCCCTATAAAGTGTCTTTTTCTACTCTGTACTTAAAAAATGATTGAACTGAAATATATGGGAAAAGATCTTCGATTCACCCTTCTTGGATTGCAAAAAAAGATCATATAGTTTGACTAGGCTAAACAGGTACAACGACCACAGGAACAACAATGGGCCATCCTACCTTATTTTGTGTAGCCTTGGATCGCCACATGCCAGACAGCCTGAGCCCTGAGCGATCTGTAAAGATCCAGAAAACCTACGCTGCTCCAACAGACTGCTAATAAGCCCCTTTCGGGGTTGGTAACGGAGTTAGTCCTGCCGTGGGGCGTAATGATCCGCTTTGCCGGTGTGAACCGAAGCCGGGACGAGAGTCCGACTTATCTGGTGCCGCGTTCACCAGATGCAGATCCCGACACCATAACGACAAACCCGTCCTCACTTTCGCCCCAATGGCCCAATCCGACTTTCCTTCTTGCCAACCCAACCTACCCAGCCGACCCAGCCGACTCAGATTCTTTTTCTTGTTCGCAGTTTTCTTCCCATAGACTCCTCACATTCTTCCCATTCTCCTCAAGCCCTCATTATTATTCGCTTGCATAAGTAAAATCTGTCAGTGTTTTCTGACACGTGAGCTTATTATTCCCCCTTCGAGCACAGCCTCACTCACACTTCTTAACTAAGTTGGCTTATCTGCTGCGTTTCTGGGCACAGTTCAATTCGTCACGTCTGCCCTAGCTGCCGCTTCGTCCCCCCAGACAGGTTATCCCTATTCTGGACTCCTTTCAGTTCGATCATTACCATACTGGAACAACAATCTAAATTCAATGCTTGCAAGTTAAAGGTATTCAAAGTGGGAAACAACACCCGTCTAGTTGAGGTCCCACGTCCAAACACCACAGGGCAGTGCGTGTCTGATAAATGTTCTACTCATCAAAGTTAATCAGTACATATCTTGTTGGAAAGGAGGCTCGAGCTGTATAACCTATTGGCAGAACAAATTGCTTCACATGCTATGATCATATTAAAAATTAAGAAAATAAAAATCTCAGGTTTCAGTGTACGCGAGTTCATCTCAGTGTATGAAGAGAGAATAAAAAGGGGTATGGCAAGGTTACTGGCAAGATTGTGGAAGTTAGCTGGGGCTAAAGAATGGGGGGTAGGTCAACTACGGAAGTTTGAGGCGGTTGGGACCATTTTTCACAATGGTCTCAAAATGGATTCCTTGCGGAGAATTTGTATGCATTTCCATGTGAACAATATTTGCCATCGAAAAACTTTTAAGCAGGTCTTCAGTTAAACATCTATGAACAAAGTGAGATGAATCAAGGTAGAAATCCAGTATGAGACCCCTGTGTGTTTACCATGTTAGCCCCAGGCCAGGGCCAAACGCATTATATGATCACCTAGCCCCTTAGAAAGATGAGAATTTGGATTAAAAGACTTAAATTAGTTCGGGTCAAAAGCATTATCAGACTCATTAGCCCCTCCGCAGTTTAACCCCAGGGCCGGGCAAACAACTGAAATGTATCCTCCCAGTGGGCGTGCATGCGGCAACACATTTCGCTACATTTGCTTCTTGGATCGCAAAAACGTAACGACAAGCAAGGCCAATTGGCCAATGTACCCTAAGCATAGTGATTAATTTGTTGTAACTTTATTAATTATCAGAATATACATGTGGCAAGAAACCAATATTATCCAATGTCCACTCTCGGCGAAGAATGATAAAGCTTGGAGAACTTGCGACTGGCATGGATTCGATTATTCGAGTAGTATCGGTACACGTACGTAACTAAAGAATAGAGAGTACTATCTAGGAGTGGGTTACAAAACCCACACCGTTGAGTTCTAGCTAGGGACTCATGATTTGATTTAACGATGAAGTCATACGAGCTTCTTACACGCAGAGCTAGTACTGAGCTTGTAATCAAACATACGTACGAAAATTCTGTGAACTCGAAGGATTGCCACACAAAGAGTAACAACATTTCGAATCAAGAAGGATTCCGAAATCGCGTTCAAGAGTCTAAATCATTCTACATTCTACAAGGTATTAGAAGTTACGTTTGAGCTGGAGGTGTGCTACGCAACGAAGCAAAGTAGTGATAAAGAAGTTCATAACTAGGTTTTCTATGTGGTCCTTGCAAAATGACTGCAAAATCTATTGCAATCTCAGCCTTCAGTACTCGTGAAGCAACTGGCTGGTTCACCACAATCTTGGTTCGTCGTCGTCATCATCATCATCGCTGTCGTCGTCGTCATGGTTCGGCGGAGGCGGAATTATCAAGGCCCGAGCCATCTCATTGGCCTGATTGTACGGGAGATCGTCGTCGAAGTTCCGCCAGCTCTGGTTGTCGTTCGGATTCGCCGGCGCTGGGTACTGACTCCTGCTGCTGGGGCCCCCGCCAGTATACGTGATGTCTTCGAGCTCGTCGTCGTCGCTTTCGTCCGACATCTCGAAGTTGCTGTAGGAGAACGAGCGGCCGCCGGCTTCGGCCGCGGCGCACGCCGCCGCGGCTTGGATTTCACGCGTGCTGTATTGGCCGGGCGTGCCCGGCGGCAGACGGTAAGAGTGGTTTGGAAAATTCAGGTTATTGGTCGAGCCGCGGACGCACAGCAGCGCGGCGTCGTATGCGTGAGCCTGCAGTCCAGTCAAGAAACAGAGCCGTCACGATAATTACGTCACATTCATCGGTGTAATGGCGTGATTCAAGTGTGCAATTGCTCTAAAATCTTGAAATGCTAGTACTGGGTTCAAACGGCTAGACTGCAACATCAAAATTTTCATTGAATTCAGTTCTCTCTTTCTAGCTCTCGCATAGTTCTAGTCCATTCAAGCATGAATTAAATTGGATTCAGTAACAGAGTGTAGTAGATTTATTTTGTGGAATGAGCAAGCTAGTGCGTGTTCGGTGGATTTCAGCGTACCGCTTCTTCTGCAGATCGGAACGACCCCAGCCAAATGCGATTCGATCGAGAGTCTCGTCGCTGCGGTTCGCGAATCTCTGACACCCATTTCCCCCATTGCCTCATGCGGACGCCGCGGTACCTTGATGAGCCGCTGCCAGACATGATGATCGCTACTGATCGATATAAACCCCTTTCAACTCGGGAGAACAGGCCCGAAGCGATCGACTGGCCACAGTCCGAATGCCCAAATCTGCAATCAGAAACCGTGATTTTGGTTAGAATGGCAAAATTTCAGGAAATTGGCTATTTCGCGATCCTTGTTTCTGGAGAAATGACCACTTGAATGTCGCAATTCTGGCTCTCTGGTAGACAGGGACTCGCCATCTCAAGGAATATGACCAAAGAATCATGCACGAGCGATCAAGAACTTGCAAAAAATCAAAACTGCATACACGGCTCGAAATGTGAATCCAAGCAATGCAACAGAATGTAATCTAATTGACAAGAAAACAGTGTCTGAGCTGCCTTGCTTACCCAGTGAACCTCTCTCCGAAACCCATCACCCTGATTCCCTACTCAAAGCGACTGATAGTACCGATCATTGTTGATATTGCGATTAATTTCACATCTAGCGAAGCAAAATGCGAAAGAAAAACAGTAGTAGCTCAGTAACGACTCAGTCAGGACCACGACGTCAACAGACGTACACCGACTAGCTAGCTGCTCGAGACCAAATGTAGCTCCTTGAGCTCATGAGTACGAGTTCAGGTGGCAGCTCCTTGAGCTGAGCCACTGGTACTGAAGCACCAACCTAGCTAGGTGGATGATATTTTTGCAGTGGGCTTCCTGGTTTAACAACTGTACATACCTTTGCAGCACTGACTGGACAGCAGTCTGCGTCTTTTGGACACCAACCGAGGCTTGCTGGAAATCTGGAACGTGATGAAAAACACTGATCGGTTAGTAAGCTTGAAATGCGCCCATTAATCTTCTTGGACAGTGAGGGCAAGAGCATGGATATATAAGTAAGCTTGCGGTAAGGCCCTTCTTTAATACCCTTCGGGCAGCCACACCGAATCTCGACACCCCACTCAGTCGCTAGCTTTTGCACGGCAGGGCCAACTGGGTCCCGCTTTAGGCCCATTCGAGGCTTCACATCCCTAAATTCACCGCGCCCCTTAAGTGAAACTTCGGAAGGAGCGCCTAAACGCTTTTGCCTTGGGAATCGTGATCTAGGATAAGCCTAGATGTGAGGTCTGAAATGAGCACAGCTTGTAGAGGTTCGATTCGCCATCAGCAGTGAGTGTGGGATTGGCCGTTTTGAAGCTTACTTAGGGGTCGATCATAACGGCTAAACTTAGTACTAGGTGCCACCTCTACATAAAGCTGCCAACGCTGCATTAAGGGACGTAGAATAATGCAGCGTTTGTGGATCAACAGAGCTGTCATTTTCGGGGACTTTAGTTTTGCGGCTGACCTGGATTAAGCTTAGGAATAAATGAAAGGCTATCGCTTTCGCGAAACAAACACCCGCGTACGTAACATGTAACATTGTATATATAACCAGGCAATGGTCCTCCCCATGCTGGGAAGGTTTGCATAATACCCTGGGAGGGACTTACCAGTTAATTCAAGGATTCTGGAATCAGGATTGGGTTGGCTCAGGAGCCATGTAAGACAATTTTGTTCACTGTGAAAAACCCTTTAGAAGGATGCAATAAGGAACCTGCTTCATTGTTAAACAAATGTTACGTGGTTGGATCAGTGGCTGTGCACCGATCTGTCTGCGTGTGTGGCTGGGATGAAGGCAAGAGAGCGTGCATGTCATGATCGAATTGGTTAAACTGCCTGGCCCAAAGCCCAAAATTGTGACACTTAAGTCCACAGAGCCATTTTAACTACACTGAATAGGGGTATTAAGGGGACCCATACTAATTAAACGACATTCCACACTACTTAAATATCTACCTTTATTGTACAACAGTAGTTAATCAGTAGTTATTGAAGTGTCCAGCGGGTGTATATCATGTTTCAAACATCTACAAATTTCTACAATCAGTCCCTTTAATTTTTTGGTCCCCTTAATACCACTATTCAGTGTTGTACGAAGAACATATATTATTAGTCATTGCATGTAGGTAGATGCTCGTGGAATTGAATGTTAAATATACTTCTGAAGAGCAAGTTTAGTAACACTGACAGCAGGTTTTGTGAAAAGAAATCATACTATACTTCCATCGAGTAGTAAACTGGCCACCGAATTTACCCAATCAATGGACACTCAGAATTTCGGTTCCGAATCTGAGTTCATCCGAGATTAGTCGGTGCAAAGACCCAATGTTTCTGTGGCTGGAATTAGTTGCATGTTTATGTGCACATCCTTATGGAATGCAGGTTCTCTCGCCTCTGCAGTAAGACAAACTTTTGTACTCCGTATACCGCATTGGTGGGAGAGGGGCATGCCGCCGTATATAAGATATACCAAATTGAATACGGCACTTCCAGACTGAGGCTCGACCACCGAACTGACGCAAGTCAATGGCAAATCCGATTCATTCCCCGTTCTTTCAACCCCCACCGAACTCTCCATCATTACAGTGGCTTTGCATTTCTGTCGGTCTGCTGAGCAGCTGTGGCAGTCAAAGCGAAAACCAGCCTTCGGTGAAGAGCATGGAAAACGGCACCTATGAAAAAGGAGCCTTGGTTTGAACTGGTTCCGTTTCGGTCCCACATCTTGTGACAGAATAAAGTATACTGGCGATAACGAGTTCGGTGACCAATCCTAGCCATAGAATGCTCCCGTGCAGCTGCAGCTGGCAGTCTGCTGGGCGTCCCCGGAGGGTGATATCATTCCATGGCTTTTGACCATGAATGGAACCTTCTATATTCGGTTTTCATCAAAAAAAATTGAAGATATTTTCTTTTTATTCTGGCTTATTAGGCTGCGATGCAACCGGACTGAAAGATCTTGGCACTTGGCAGAATTTTCATCCCGGCTCGGTGCCTAGGTCACTCTCCGCGTGCACATAGCATGTGCCTTCATTTGGGGATTCCGGGGCTAATGAAGCATCAACAACACCAGACTCATTTATTGGAACAAATTATTAGTAATTATCTAGGAGTTGAGTACGTTCGAACAAATGCTTGACTCATATTGCAGCTGGACTTGCTGTTCAGTTGCCGTCTGCACGCAATTCCATCATCAAGAAAAGGTGTCTGGTTCAGTCTCAATCTCCGTAACTTGGTACTGTTTTTTATTCAATTATTGTTTTCAGTTGTTTTACTTGATAGTTTTTGCAGGGGAGGGGTTTCAGCCTGCCTGACTTTCGTTGCAGCGTTCGTACTTGAGCAGATTCAAAAAGCTAAACTCCTGCCACTTTCATAGAGCCCACTTTCTGGTCCAGAGGAACTACTGAGGAAGTGAAGGAGAAGGATTCTCCGGGATGCCTGGGGCAGGAATTCTTTTCAAGTTGTTATTTGCATTTTTGCATTTTATTTTGGGAAGATTGACTTCCAGTTTTCTGAAGCGTACTGAGGCGGCTCTGAATGGCATGTGCAATCTTCATGTAAGTTAAGCAGAGGGATCCATTATTCGGTTACTCGATCTTCAAGGAGTTTGGACATAAGAGCATCCTCACTCTGCACGCAGTGTATGGCCACTTCAAAAGCAGATGCAGTGCCTCCTTTTAGGCCCTCTTTTTGAAAGTTTGTAATTAAGGAAGGAGCTCCCCAATGCGGACACAGTATGGGAAGCTCTCTAGAACCTATCATAGTATCACGTGACAAATGGGGCTTCTACAAGAGTAAGCAATTGTTGACTCATCATGACAATAATTATTTTTAGTTGACCTTGTTCCTTTTTTGCTCCCTCATTGGCTTGAGATGGTACGATTATGTTGTTTGAGGTTTTATTGGCTTACTTAGAGTGCACTAGATAAAGACAAAAAATGCCATGTCCAAAAACCATGAAATCCCATACTTGTGAAGGTAACGTGGAAAAAACTATTGATAATAGGATAAGTTTTTTTCAACCTAAGCAAGACTTTCTCTTGCTATGCCTTCATGAAATACGGATTGAGGATGCTCTAAAGTAAATACACCCAAAATCACACACTACCTAAAACAACCATTATCACTCTATGTACATCTCCAAAAGTAGTAGGTATATTGGTATGAATGTTGAAGTAACAATTTAGGAACATCTTACAAAAAAAACTTTGACCCTCCAAAACTTTTGCATACAATATCCAAAATGTCACATTCTTTTAGCGCATTGTAACCCCCTTCCAATTGCCAACAAGAAATTTTGAAAATCTAAACAGTGTAATAGTACTAACCAGGCACAATGGTAAAAGTTGTTGGTTTGGGCCTTTGGGGACTACCCAATGAAAATGGCAAATGGAAAACCTATAAGGCTCTATCCCAAAAAACACTTGTCCTATTTTTTGTCCCCTTGCCCTTGGACAAGTGGTTTTTTTCTCATAACTTGTGCATCACTTGTCCATTTAGCAAGAAATTTGGTATGAAGGTACATGTGGTAGTTTTAGACATTTTGTAATTTTTTCAAAATTATTTTACTATTTTTAACCTACCCCCAACTAGGTGTCTACCCTTAGGGAGGGCATTCCCATTTTTAAAATTTTAAGCATGCAATCAAATCAAGGATTATTTTAATTACCTTGATCCTAAATTTTAGAAAAAATTTCAAAGTAAATTAGCATCACTATAAGGGTGATTGCAAGAAACACCTGTCCTATTTTGCGTCACACTTTCAATGCGGTGGTTGTTTTGTGCCATAACTATTGGAGAAATGATTGAATGAACATGAAATTCAAAATGTAGGTTCCTCTAGCACTGATGAATGAACACAAATTAATCTGAATTTTTCAAAATTATTTTAGGGTGTGAAATTGAATTTCATTTACATGTCACATTTGTGGTTTTGATAGTTTTTAGTACTATCGAGTACCTTTTTTGAAGGATTACATCGTCAAAACTGGATAGTGAGCTGTTGTAGTGGAATTACAACTTTTGTGGAGAGGGATTTGCAAAATCATGTTTCAATTGCCTTTGGCATTGCTCCAATGTTTGCGACGTTTACACAACATTTTCTAAGTAATACAAAATGTTTTCCAATTTCTTCTTGCTCCATTCTGTAGTTCTCTCAGTTGACAATAATGGCCACTTCTAAGTTTATTTTTCCAAAATCATTAACTATTTTTCCAAAATGGGAAAGTTCCAGCTTCATTTTCTGGGGTAAATCGAAGACACTGTCAGAAAATAGTAGTCCAGGGTATAGTGTAGGACTCCTTAGTACTAGGCGGGGCCCACTACGCTTGCAATTTTGCCAACATAGATGACAGGGATTGTCCCAAAACATCAGCCTTCCCTAACATCTCCTACTATCATCCACTACCATGCGGCCACGCATCTTCCTAGTGTTTTATCTCGATTCCAATCAACGGTCTATGTTTCATCTCCCGTACCCTTCATAGTACTCGCAGGACTCGTAGTACTAATAGGACTGACGCAGCAAAAACCGAAAACGCAACAAATAGGACAAGTGTTTCTTGCAATCACCCATAATGGAGTATTTGAAGTTATAAATAATGAAGGGTAGGAGATAATATGAAATTTTACCTATTTTTTTTTCTACAATAGCCTTGCAATAAAAAAACTCAAAAAATATGAACTTTTCATAACTAACATAAGTAATAAAATTTCAACTTTTCATTACTATAAGTTTGGCATAAATATCCAAAGGGTGAGATCTTGTGTGCTCTTTCCTTGAAAATTTTACAAGCTCCAACCAATGTAGCTAGAACATCAAATTACAGTTGACTAACATAATTATGTTACAAGTTGATATATGTTACAAATTGATGCAGTCTTAATATTATTTAGTAGGTTTAGTTTTGACGCTTCTAAAATAATTATTGTGCAACAATTCAAATCTTAATTCAGAGGTAGATATTATATGTACTCCCTAGGTAGTTCATTCTTCACATATAACAATTTTTTTTCACAAATGAAATGAAATTTCATTGCAAAGAACATAGACTATACAATAAAAAATTTAGTTAGGTTGCCAAGCATGTTTACTGAAGGTTAAAGGAAGCTAGAATGCTAACTTCAAGCACTGAAAATAAAACAAATTTGGCATAAAGCAATCAAAAGTGATGCAAAAGCAATACCTAAAAAAATACAGCTTTCCAAGAAAATGCAAAATGTCCATGAAGGCACAACAATTTTTGTGACTTTTGTGTACATAGTTAAAAAAATTATTGTGTAATGTTTTTTTCCCAACTTAAGTAGCTCAAAAAAATTATGATTTAAAAAAATTAAAATTCATTACTTGGTATTCTAGATTTATATATGTGTGGAAAGCTTTAAATCATTCCATATTTGATTGTAGAGATGAATCAAAGTTATGAGGAGTTTTTATTTAAGAGAAGTTATAGAATCTCTACTCTAAAATCAACTTTGAAGTCCTTTATTTTACTGAATTTTCAATATTTATTGAAAAAAATAATATCATAGGATATCGATTGTTCACTACAATATTACAACCATTGGAATTGCCTTTTTCAATTCTATAAGTAAATTCTTAACAATTTAGTATATTAAACCATTCTTTACTTCTTTGTACTTACTATTTTTTTTCAAACATGAATATGAAATCTATTTTTATATGTATTCCCAAATTATTTCTTCAACACATTATGGAGAGTTGTAAGTTGTAGGATCTACAATTTTGGGGGTGAGATGATTGAAAGATGAAATCTAACCATTTGGGAAGAGTTGAAAATTCTTCTTTTTGACACCCAATTGACCCAAGCATTATGATCTTGCAATTAAATTTTAATTTCTTTTACTAAAATTATAGGAAAGTGTACTCTAAGAGCTTAACTAAAGGATCATGTAGATGGATTTATGAAAAAATAAATATGGATGAAGATTCTAGCAATGTTTTGGCAACTAGTATTTTGAAGCAATTTTAAACCTCTACATATAAAAGAACTTTAGGAGTTAACTATGATTGGTTGACTCTTGATTTATCTAGGTTTTGATTTTAGGACCTTGCTGTGAAAATGAGCAAGTTGTTTACATTACTTATTGCATTTATTATGATGCACCCCGTAGGTTGCCATTTTTTGGGGTGTTATGTTTCCAAGGTCTCCATATCGTGTTAGAGATATGTTTTGCTATTGCATATTGAAACCAAAACCTTGGAGCTTTCTTTGAGCAACTAGTTTTTGAAGTCCATTTAAATCCTATCTATTGTGTTTGTTACTACACATGCACTACAGTTTCACCTTCAATTCATATGATTATTATGGTACTTTGTAAATGCTTTTCTACATGGTATTGGTTCATACTTGAAAGTAGTTATTATTTGAATTTAGTTGGTTTTTGAAAGTAGTGTTTGTTTGAAACTAGTTCTCTAATGGTCCATTTCTTATTATGTATAGAGAATACCATTAACCCCTAAAGGATCAAATGACCGTTGAACGTACGCGGGTAATCTCGGGTAGGTTTGTATTAAGTCATTTTGTAATGGATGTTCTTCAAATTTTGACACAATGTGTGAACATGTATCCCCTAAGTGGGAATGTAATTTTTTTCCGATCAGGTGCCCAAATCAAAAGTTACAATGCCCTAAACTTTTCAGGCAGCTCAGGCAGCATGTACAAAACACCTCCTCTACTTCTGAAATTTGGCAAGTATGTAACTTACATGATATAAGATGAAAATGTCAAAAAAAAATAACCATGTGTAGTGTAAAAATCTCACTCTAGGAGGAGTTAAAGGTTGCTGGCCCTATTGGGCAAGGTAGAAAAAAAACTTTTTCCCCTAACTTCAAACATTATAATCTTTCAATCTGTACGGTCAAAGTTTCTGAATTTTTTTCTACACATTCCCAAAGTAGTCTAGTACAAATTTTTACGGTTGGATTTTGAAAAAAATCTTCTTTTTTTCATTTTTTTCTCATTGCCTGAAAAAGTGGCAATTTTTCACAATTTGTGTCTAAAATGTGCCTCAGTCCTGTAGGGGTTAAATATGTAAACACAATTTTTAATGATAAATTCCTTTATAACCCCATCACAAATGTATAAGAAACCTAGAATTGTTTTAAATTTATCAAGAACATAGGGTATCCTAAACTAGCACAAGATCATTTTTAAAATGAAAGATAGGGTATATGAAATAAGTTGAATTTAGAAATTTAGGTAAAGATAGCCCTATTTCAATTCACAAAATTTACCTACATAGCCTCCATATAATAGGGGCTTGAATGCACGTGATCATCAAACATACTATATAGTGCCCCCCCCCCCACCCCAAGTGTCTATCTTGCCCATTTTGGAGGGATTTAGTCCTATTTTTGACCCAAAAATGCAAATTCGAAGTCACGAATTGGATATGTTAGAGGTCTACTTACATTATAAGGATTGATGATGAGTTTTTATGAAAATAGTAAAATATTGGTTGCCCACATGGGGCCAAAGTGACCTTCCTTTGCGTGAAGTCTACGAAGAGGGAAAAAATTTCCTGGAAGAATATTTGGTGCAATGCAAGCACAATCTTCTTTAGCAAAATGGCTTTTTTTATGGATTTTTTTTAAAAAATTTTTAAAATTACTAAAAATGAAAAGGTCCACATATCCCTTTTTTGCTATTTTCTACTTCTAATGGCTTTTTGTAGTACTCCGTAGTAGACTACAATACCACATAGCATTGAATTGACTATTTAGATCTACAAGCACCCCGAATCAACAGTTGAGATTCACAAGTGCATGCTGACATGCAAAATTGACAATAGTCCGTGGTAACGCGAGTCCTATAGCTAGAAATGAAGTTTTTGAGCCCAAAATATGAATTGCTTCTTGCAATCACCCATATTTGTGTAGTTAATAAAAGTAAATAATAAATAATAAATAATACAAATCTATCCCAAAAAATGAATCTAAAATGATATATGCAAAAGATGAAAATCTATTTCAATTGCCCTTCCATGTGATATATGTATATTTTCATTTTTATTTTAATAAATGGTAAATTGAAAATATAAAAATGTGGACGTATTTAATCAGAATTTGGAAGGCCAATGGTAGGAAGTAAACAAGTGAAGTCAAGAAATGCAAAAGTTTGACATTAGAAAAAATTTGAACCTTGTAGTAGGCCATTTCATTTTCATTTTTCGCACCTCACAGTGCAAATACATAAGAAATAAAAAAATAAAAAAATTTGGAAATAAAATTGTAAAAATAATAATTTTCAAATCACCAATCTGACATGGCACTAATAATGACTAATGAGATTCCTAATTTTTTTCTACTGTTATTGTACCATTGCCATACAAACTCACAGTCTTCTACATGGTTTAGAAATTTTTGTAATGATAGTTTGAAAATTTGAATACTTTTTTATTATACGGAATTTAATTTTTGTTAACCTTTGAACAAAATTCAAATGAAAGAAAATGATAGTTGGATGTAATTGTCTATAAAATTCTTGTAGTTTAGATACTAGGTGATTGCAAGAAACGCTTGCCCTATTTTTTTTGTCTTCTTGCCTTTGGATGGGTGGTTTTTTGCTCATAACTTTTGCATCGTTTGTCCATTTGGCATCAAATTTGGAATGAAGGTACATGCAATAGTCACAGACATTGAGATTTCTTTTCAAATTTTTGAAAATGATTTTATTATTTTTAAATTGCCCCCGATTGAATGTCTATTTTGGCCATTTTGAAGGATTTTCGTCTTATTTTTTATCCAAAAATGTGAATCCAAAGCCTCAAACAAGACATGGTAGTGGTCTACTAACATTACAAGGATTGGCGATGAGTTTTTATGAAAATAGAAACATGTTGGTTGCACACATGGGGTCAAAGTGACCTTCCTTCACTTGAAGGCTATGAAGAGGGAAAACATTTCCTAGATGAATTTTGGATGTTGGATTGGACAAATTCTTGTTCTATTTGTTCTTAAACAATGTTTTAAATGGTACATAGCATTTACTCTTAACCCCTAATTACCCCCTAAAGGACCAAGGCCATTTTTCTGTCAAAAACCACTCAAAACTGCCATTTCTTCTGCGTTCACCCATAAAATCCAAAAAAAATACTTGAAAAAAAATCTAACCGTTGGATCTTGTACTTTACTTGTCTCAGAACATGTGGTAAAAATTTCATGAATTTTGACCGCACAGATTGAGAGATATAGCATTCAAAGTTGGAAAAAGAAGGTTTTTTGAACACTGGCCTGCAATTTCAGATGACTTTGACCACCTTTTGTTGAAATTTTTTGCACTATGGACTGTGAATTTAAAATTTTTTGTGTTGAAGAATTGAGTTGATATTCTAGGAAAAAAATTTCAAAAGAAAAACTCTTGATTTTCATTCTCTAAAAAATTGTTAAGTAGAAGTAGGTCCAAGATTACATGAAAAACTAAATCATTAATAGCTCTAAGATAGGATTGAAACTCAATAATCCCTATGGTGAGATTGTTTTAGCAAACAAATTTAACTTTGTCAAACAATTTTTTTTGAAAAATTGTGAAAATTGCATTCAGAAATGAATCCTATAAGTTATTTTTTCAAGAAGATGCTCATATTGCCCGAAAAACAATATTGTTCATAACTTTCACATTACTAATCCAAATGGAATGAATCAAAGCTTCACATGTAGAAAAAAATATAATCTATAAGAAAAAAAAAATTTGAAATTAGATTTCAATTTTTTGTGGATTTATTTTTCTGCCCAGTGACATGAAAATTATGTTTAAGATGGCATAACTTTTGCTCCCGGGCACTGATTGAAATAAAAATTATATTCCCACGAAGCTAATCAGTTTTTCTATCTTATGAGAAAGTTTCAAAAAGTTTGAATAAAAATTGAAGTCATAGGAACCTGCCCGAAATCCATTTTGTCCCCTGAGGGAACAATGGTCCTTTAGGGGTTAAAGTCCGGTAGTCCCTTGAAGCAACAAAGTGTATTTTAGGTAGGTTCCTATGAATTCAATTTTTGGTGAAATTTTTGAAATTTTTTCGTAAGATAGCTTTTTGTTGTTTCTAGGAATATAATTTTATTTCAATTGGTACTTTGGAGAAAAATTTATACCACAATAAGCCTAGAACAAAACTCAGTAGGTAGAAAAAAAATCCATAAAAATTTGAAATTAAAATAATTTTTTTTTCATAAATTGTATTTTTGTCATGGATATCTTTTATTCATTTTCATTTGGATTTGTGATGTGAAAGTTGTGAAGCATCTTGTTTTGTAGACAATGAGACCATCTTTTAGAAAAAAGAATGTATAGGATTCATTTTTTATAAATTTTTTTAAAAACAAAAGTTCCACATAGTTAACTTTGATTGTTTGAACAATTTCATCTTTGAAATTAGTGCGTTTCCATTCCATCTTAGAACGATTATTGATTTAGTTTTTTTCCTATCACATACCTTTTTCTATTTAATAATTTTTTAAAGAATGAAATCACTGAAAGTCTGAAATATTTTTGAAATTTTTCTTACACATGTATTTTCAACTCAATTACTCATGGTAAAAAAAAGTTTTAATGCAAAATCTATAGTGCAAGATTTTTAAGTTAATAAGATTCAAAGTTTTGCAAACTAATATGCCATAGTGCCCAAACAAATGATTTCTTAAGCTTGAACGCATTAATTTTATCTTACAACCTATGTGGTCAAACTATCAAAGTGTCTGAATCTTTTACCACACGCTCTCACGCAATCTATTGCAAGATCCTATAATTCGATATACATAAGAATTTAGAAAAGGCAATTTTGAGCATTTTTTGATGAAAAGGGACCTTGGGACTTTATGGGTTGTTGTACACAATGACCTCCTAATAAGTTTTGAAGAAGATAATTAAGTCTGTTGTCCTCAGTTCATGATTTAATAAAAAAATGAAGAACATAATTTTTCTACAACATGTCTCCCCCTATCTAGTGGTTTCAAAACATTGAAAACAAGATTAGACTTTGAAACCCAATACATATATTTTATATTTTTATTAAATGGCACATAATTCATCTCCCTATTCCTTGAAGTTATGGAAGCCTTGCACCATTTGGATTATAATTACAAATTTTAGATCAACAAAATGAATCCTTAATGAATTGGAATAATAAATTTGTGGTCCACAATGAACTTAAACTATCCTAGGGTGAAGGCCTAGGGGAAGGGACTTTCAATGAAACCCATGAGGTTCTTGGTTCAACTCCCCATGTTGACTTTGTTCGCATAGGGAGGGGATTTGTTCCTCCATTTGTTCCTAATGGAGACACCCAAGGTGTGTAATTCCTAGTGGCTTTCAAGCCAGGTTGCTTTGGATGGTGTTTCATGTCAATCCTATTGTAGCCCTTGAAAACCATATATTTTAAAAATAAAAATAAAAATTTAACTAAAAAAATTTGACAATACAACAAATCTACAAAGTATAAAACTATCATTAGATCTCCAAATTGTTGCAATATGCCAATTGAATTAACAAAAGAAAAAAAAATCAAAATTTAAGATGTAAAATAGACTACTTATAGTTGTACACATCCAATACGTCCAATGAAATTTGAAGATCATGCTTGATATGTAATTTGTACTTCTAGTTTTTCTCAAATAAAGGGAATTGTCACCTATTGTACTTGTATACATTATATTTTATACTTTTTAATTGCTAATAATTTTGCACTAAGAATCAAGTGTAATATATGAATTAAAAAAAGATTGTATTTTTAAGCCAACACATTAAAAAAACTATTGTCAACAAACTTGTCTTTATCAATATTTAGATCCATCAACTTGGGTTGGCTATTAGATAAATCATTCCTAGGTCCGATTCAAAAAGAATTTATTTAATGAGAAATCTCCCACTAAAATAACAAAATTAGTATTGTATAGAAAATTGTAGATACCAGAATGTATGAATTAAAATTTTTGTTTTTGTTTTGAAATGTGAACAGAGATCATTTTATCTTTAGTTTGAAGAATATATGATAATTGGTGATAAAATGTCAAGTGATTTGAAGAATTGATGTGGGATTTCATGTGAACAATGGGTGAGATCTAATGGTTAGATTGGAGAGGATCTTCATACACGGTTGCTAGGATGTGAGCCTAGGATCTTGAGCCCATGAGCTTAAGAGCCTAGGCTCCTTTGTAATTGGTTCCTATATTATAGGTACCTTGCATAGTTATAGGATGTTTATATTATAAGTGTTTATGTTTTGGGTACCTCTGTTATAAGTACCTTCTATGGTTACATGATGTTTATATTATAGGTGTCCATGTTGTAAGTACCTATGTTACAAACACCTTCCATGGTTATAGTATGTCTATAAAACAAGTGCCTAATTATATTATAGGTGTCTATATTTTAGATGCCTATGGTATAGACACCTTCCATGGTTATAGTATATTTATATTACAGGTACCTATGTTACAATCACCTCATATTATAAGTATATATGTTATAAACACCTTCAATAGTTGTAGAATATCTACTTACACTAAGGCTCAAGGCTCATAGGCTCACATGCTAGTGTCATTGGATCTTGATAGTCGCTTAAGCCACATTGATAAGTGATTTTCACTTCTTTTTTTTCTCTCTTCTTTTTTTTCTAGCGTTTGTGAGTTTTGGAACACTTGTGTGATTTGGTTGATAATCTTTGTGTAATAAGAAGTTTTAAGCATATATTTTAAATTGTGAGTAAGATCCAGTGATTGCACATTGTTGTGTGTGTATTAATTTTTCATGTGAGGAATTATTATTTGTTGTGCTCAAAGCAATTTTTTGGGTGTGAGTGTTTGATTTAATCATTTTGTTTGTTTGTATAAGCCTATATAGTAGTGTGTGATTTTATTAAAGCTTAAAGTAGTTGTTTGAGTGAGAAGATTGTAGCTTTAAGCAAATACCTGTGAAAATTTCTATTGAAAGGTTGTACCAATCTATGGAAGTTTCGAAGGAAGCTTTGAGCATTGTGTATGATGATTATGCTTAAAATAGATTTGTTAGTAGTGTATGTCATTCAAGTTAATACTTTGTGTATGTGTTGTGAGTGAGTTTGGAACTTATACTGATGGAGATTGTTTAATGGCTTAAAGCATGTTGTAATTGAAGGAGAGAATTATTTATTAAGTGTACAATTGTTGTCTTTGTATGTGAAATTCCCGGAGATTGGATGATTTAAGAAATTGTGAGTGTATCCATGGATTGGATAAGTGAATTCTAAGTTAATGGCTTGAAGCTCTATCGATGTTCTTGTGTTTGAATTGAAATTGATATGGAGTATGTAAAGGAGTCTCAGAATTTGTCAGCCTTTTGATTGAGAGCTTAAAGCAATTGTTTAGTTCAACAATGAACAAGTGAGAGGTTACAATTGGACTATTTAGATAGAATGGCTTTAAGCAAATTAATATAGTGATGCTACAAACAAATGTGTAGATTCAAGGTAAACTATAAAGATGATTATTGAAGGAGTATATCATGTAGTTGCTCAAAGCAAGTTAGAACAAAGTATGCTATAAGCAATATCAAGACTATGATGGTCCGAATGAAGTGGGAAATACTAACAATGGTTTGTTGAATGAATTGAGTGATGCTTAAGTGGCTTTTGCAAGCCTAGGTTTTAAGCAACTACAATAGGAAATGGATACTATTGTGCTTAAAGCTATAAGTCACGTTTATCATTGTTTTAAATGTATTCCTTATTTATCCCCATACTAGGATAAGACGGGGACAACATGCTTATTTTGTTGCATCCACATATGTCAAACAAAAATTAGTGATTAGATAAGAGAGTGGTACCTTTTTCTAAAATCCAATGGGTTATTTTTGTAATATTTTTCATTAGAATCCAGTTTATAAGGCATTTTTATTTTAAAAGTGACTTTAGTCACAATGCATTAGACATTTAGACTATTTGATCATTCCTTAAATTTTGAATCCCTATACTTTAGTCTCAGGTTTTGTTGAGAAAGACAAAATTCTAGATTACAAAAATCTTGTTGAAACAAACAATTATAGTGACATTTGCATTGAATTTGACATTTTCACATCATGAAAAGTAAAAATCTCACCCAAAATTTTTTTCTCTCAACATTGATTTCTACTCATGTTAAAATTAAAGTAACTATTGCAACAAAAATGGAGAATAGACTAATTGGAAAAAGAGGAAAAGAAATTGATATTAAATCTTGGAGCCAATTCCATGAGGATTTGCTAAATGAGAAATTACCAAATACATTTTACAAACCAATAATTTTGACAATTTCATCAAACCAAGAATTGAAATTGAAAATAGGAGAAGATAAAGCATATATGTTTGCAAGAAGGGCACTACAAACATGACAACTCCTAGTTTTTGCAACACTATATACTAGAGGGCTTAGAGATGTTATAGCTATAGCTTAACAATAAAACTAAGTGCAAAATGACACCAAGTACAAACTTAAGATAATCAAGATAAAAGAAAATCAAAAGAAGATAAAAAAATGAAGATAATTTGCATTGTGTGGTTTACATGTCATATACAATGATACAAAGTAAAGACAACTCTAAATTGTCTTATGCAGTTCACCTTTGATATACAAAATGAAGATAACTCAAAAGTTGTCTACATTGATACAAGAGCTATTTTTATTTAAGATGTGGATGTAGATCTAGATCTAAATTGATTGCAAAATTAGAATTCTAGAAATTGGTGTTGAACATATTTTTAATTAAGTTTTTGGCTAAGGCTAAAAGTGATGAAGTTAGTGTTGTGTAGAATTATTTTCATTTAACTTATAGCTTTAAATGTGCAAGTTAGTGTTATAGTCATCTTTTATAAATTTTTTAGATAAATGGAATTGCAAGAAACTCCTTGATACTATTTTGCATCACATGTAGCGTACTAATTTGTTTTTTGGCCATAACTTTTGTCAATTTGTGTTTTAGCTCCATATGACTCAAGAATTATAGGTAAGGTATTCATGGCTATTACACACCTTGCCTAATTCTTTTGGCAATTTTCAAAAATGTTTTATTATCTAAAAATAGTCACCAATTTTATCTCACACTTCCCAATTTGGGAGATTTTAGTACTATTCGATATTTCAAAAAACAAATTTGGAGGTGAAATTTAGAGGGGGATAATCTTCTAGTAGACTTGTAGCTACTCTAAGAAGAAATTCTTAAAATAATGAATTTTATGTTGTATGGAAGTCCACAAAGTAAGTTTTTATCTACTTGCATTTCAAAACACATAAAATATTAATTTTGTGGTTCTTTTGGTGAATGACCATCTTCAAAGAGTTGTTACAAATGGACAATTTTTCTTTTCTTTATTTAATTTTTTCCTATTTTTTATTCTTTAAAACATCAAAGTATCTATTTTCTTTAGATTTGACACTCTTCTACTTCTCCTACTTAGAGAATTTTCCTATATTTTTCCTTCACTAGTTACCTTCACCTTTTTATATATTTTTCATTTTTTTCAAATATTTTTTCTAATTTTAAAGTACCCTAGAAACTAAGCATGAATATTGTGAAAATGCAACAAAATCTATGTGTGTTTCTTGCAATCACCCTTTTTTGGACTTAAGATTTGAATTGGAGGGGTCCAAACATTTGGAGCTAGGCAAGAGGTTTGTGGAAGGGATTCTCGTGGCAACTTACTCCAACTTTCCCAAAAATTCCATTCAAGATCCAAACAATTCATAACAAGTTGAATAATTCAAAAGGAGTGTAAACAGGGTTGTAGTCTTGTAGATAGGAAATGGAATTTGTATTAGACAAAGTTGATTAGAGGTGTTTGTCCAAAAGGCACAAACAAAAAATCTTGAATTTATAAGAAGCAAAAAAAGTCGGAAATGACAATTTTTTTATAATTTTGAATAAAATTTGCAAAATTGTTTATTTTCACCAAATAAAAATTCATAAATTTTAATTTTAATTAATCCATTTTTTACAAACTTTGATTGACAAATTTATTTATTTTTCAAAACATCAATTGGTTGTTTAATATTTGAAGCCAATTATTTTCTCAACTAATATTAAAGGTTGTCTATTTATGATCCAAAACTAAGAATTTGTCAATGATTTTGATTTTGATATGGTTTAGATGCACTTTCCAAGGAAGAAAATTAACTCTAGAAATGAAATAAGGTCCTTCTAATCTAGCTATTTTGAAATGTAGTACTAGGTCTAGTTGGGTCTATTGGCTTGCCTCTTCATTACAACTCAACTTAGTTGATTTACGAAGGTCCCTAGACTCTCTCACATGCATAGAATGTCACAAATAAAAAACTCTCTATTTGGACCTTTTAGTCCAAAGACAATACCAAAATGGATTATAGGGGTTTTCTAGAGTATTTTTTCTAGAATATTTTCAAGCTCTAGTGCAAAAAAATTGATGTCACAAAATTATAGTTTTGTCAATTTTTCAACTCCTTGTAGTTTAAAACTTTTATAATGATTCAAAACTCCAATTGTCTTTCATGAATTTAGTATGGTGTAGAAAAGCTAAAGTTTGGGGATACTTTATTTTTTTTTATGGAATTCCAAGTTTGGAGGAAAAATCACAATTTTTGCCTACTTAGAGTAATTGAGATTTCCTAAGCAAAGACATTTTAGTATTCCAAATCATAGTAGTTCCCAACTAGAAATGGATCTAGCCCAATGTCCGAGAAATATTTAGAAAATTTAGGCGAGAAGCTAGCAGGTGAAGAGTATTTCTGGCCAAGCCTTAATTTGGTTCAGTTTTTGCCTTTTTCCATCTAATCAAAACAATCATTTTTCTTTGGTAGTGAATTTGAAAGAGCTCATTTTCCCTTCATTTTATATATGAACGAGCTCATTTTCCTCTTATGAGGCACATCAATAAGTTGAATTTCTTTTCATAGTTAATTTAAACCAACCAATCTCAAAATTTATTTTCTACAAAAATTTATATAAGTACATGCCAAAAAACTTGTCAAAAATAAAATGTCTATGGCACAAGTTGAACCTAAAAACTCCTCACCAATTGAGGACCAAAGACTTAGCCTTAATAAAATGCAAAGCTCACATTCTTAAGAAAAATGGGCTTTGTATTTTTGAAGGGCTCCTATCTATTGCATGCATCATAATAATTAAAATTGAAAATCACCAACATCAATGTTACCTTCTAGAGTTCTAGTGCCTCACCTTCACTTACACCAGCAAGATACAATTTTGGTCTTGAATACAAATGCCTAAATTTTTGTGAATTTTTCCTTAAAACAATGGCTTCAAATAAAATTGGATTAGCACTATCACTATCTCGACCTTCTAAAGCAACATGCATGACACATTCAAGATGTTTTGTTTTCAAATGATTCCTTACTTTAGACTTGATACCATTTTGGACAAAAAAAGCTCTTTCACATGTGTCAGTGCTAACACATTGAATTTTAGCAATTTTAGCAAGAATAAGTAGGATAAGATATTTAAGTTGGAGTGAGGGTCTCCAAGATATATGGCTCTATAAATCACCAAAACCCTTGTCCAACCATTCAATGATTGCTTGAAGTTTAAAAGCAAAAAACTCCCTCTTTGTTGTGGAAGGGTTAATTAGAGCTTCAAATTTTTCCATTAAGCTCTAAATCTTGCCCATAATGATCACATAATACATCCAATTTCCAAAAACCCCGACTAGCTAAACCTACTTGCCTAGTAGGCATGTTAGAAGGATTCAAAATTTTAAAAGCCCCTAAAATTCCATTATCATTAAAATTACTCTCTAAAGTAGCACAAACATTTTGAGCATAACATTTTTGAAAGGCAAGGGCAAATTCTAAATCTGCCCTTGTCTTGTCTCTACTCATTTCTACACCAATACACCATGACACATAGATCCAAGTATTTCAAATTGCAATCTTTTCATATAACCTCCAGGTGGACCAAAATCAAGAAGAACATGAAAACCAATACTCTCATTAAAAGAGGCAACATTTAAATTAGTAGAATCATTCACAAATAACATTTGAATTTGTGCAATTTCAATCTTAATTAGAGACCCAATACAAAAGACATCAACAAACTTATGTTGGAAAACTCTACAAAGGAGAGATAAGCTATGCAAAATATCAGCCAAAAAGTGTAAAACAAAAATCATTTTGAAAGACCTCAACTTGTTAAACAAGATGGGGTTGGTCCTAACATCTTTAGATGTTGGTGTGTCATGAAAATATACTAAAACACTCTCCAAACTATCACAAAGAGCTAAAATTGCTTGCCACCTAGACAACCACTGAATTTTATGAAATCTTTTAAGAGTCTTTTGAGAGTCAAACAATTCCTTTTGTAAAGTTTGCAAAGAGGATTTTCTCTTTGTAGACTTTTTAAAATTTGTAGCTATTGAATTTATGAGGTTATCTACTTCATTAGATAACATAGAACAACCATTTCCTTTAGTTGCCTCTAAAGAGGCCAAATTTGTTCTGTGAGCAATATAATGCACAACAATTAAATGAGGATTTACCTTTTTTTTCAGTTGTGTTGCAACTCCAGTTCTAGATCCCACCATCACAGATGCTTCATCTAAACCAAACCCTAGAAATTTGCTGAAATCCTATCCCCAATCCTTCAAAGTGGATATTAGAGTATCATACATGAAAGTAGAATATTTTTTTCCACATACACATTCTATAAGCCCTAAAAATACACATGCAGACATTTCCCCTTTTATAAAAGTGGAAAAAACAACCATGTGACCTATGACAGAAATATTTGTAGATTCATCTATCATAATGCTAAAATATTTAGAGACTTTGACTCTATCAATTGTTTTTTTTAATCACATTTGATATTAAAAAAAAAAATCAAAGCATGATTTTTTATCATGATACAAATCTTTAGTGATGCATGCAATTGAAGACACAAGCAATTTACATAAACCAAGGAATTTACAAAATGACAATGTTTCTTTGCCAATGAAATAAGTTGCCTTGAAAAGGGCAAGGACAACTTCATCACATATTTTATTGGACTCTATGATGACCTTTTCCATAATTTTTTGACTAGATCGGGTGGCCCAAGTTAATCACCTATGTTCATCAGGCCTAGCATGATCTTGAAAAGCTGAGACTTTTATATTTATTGAGCCTTGTTTTGCAAAAACAGATCTACTACCTTTTCTCTACATGTCTTACAAAAAACCTTGCCTAGTGAGGTATTAAACTCATTCCAATCAAATTGTGTACACCATACATCTTTCCATAATTGGGATGCTAACTCAGTAGAACTTAAGGATTTATTGATGTTAGATGAAGTAGATTGGGATGCTTCAGTCAAGGTTAAATTATTTTCCATTTGATTAGACTGCAACATATTCTTGATGGTCCTCTAACACTTAGCCATGATCAAATTAGGAATTGTTTAGAAACTCTATTAAATGTTGGGCAAAGAAAAAATATTTTTGGAAATCACAATAAAGAAAAAAATACTAAACCCTCAAGATAAATTTCAACAACTACGGAGGTAAGAGCGAAGGGACGGAGCAAATCCTTAGAGATACACAGAAGTCGCTCCCCAACGAGTATGAAGGGAAGGAGCAAATCTCTTAGCCTTGAACCAACTTCAAAAAATACCTCAAGCCAACTACCACAGTAAATAGAGGAGATTCTAGCTCAAGCACAATACACACCACAAATCCACAATAGAATGAATAATTGATAGTGTTTAGATTACCAACAAAATGTATCCAATTCTAAATTAAATAATTGATCTAGCTACAAATTTGAGGGGAAAAATTCTCCCTCAAATCCTAGTGCTTTCTTCACTAAATAAATAGCAAACCAACTAAGGCAAGACATATGTGAAATGCAAAGGTATATCTCTAGACTTAGTCAAGTTTTTTTTGGACTTACTAGTCTTAATTTTCTTCTACAATAGCATAAAATATCATAATCAAGAAATTAATATTCAACTTGTTGTTTAATGTATGAAATACCTACACTCAAGGAGTATCAAAACAAACTTTGAGGTGTCTACTAACATTCTAATTGGCCATACTTCCACAAAAATGGAGGTACAACAACCTACCAAGTGCAACCTTTAAATTCCGTTTGAATTTGAATAGCATACATCCCTTCAACAATTATATGTTGTTGTTTCAAAGTTCAATAGTAGCAGTTACATTTGAATACATACATCTGACAAAGCAAACATTAGTTCAACAACTTCATCTTGGACAATAGTCACATTTGCATTATTCAAAAAAATTCTTCAAACTTTGAGGGAAGTGATCCCAAGCTCAAAGCCTATTCTGCATTCCAAAAAACATTTGAAAAAGATCAATTTCGTTATAATGACAAAATTCAGATCATCAAATCTAAGAAATTCAACCACAAAAAATTATAAAATTAGTGCTACTAGTAGATCTAAAGATTGAAAATTGTCTATGTCATGAATATGTAAGAGTTTCCAATACATGGATCTATTTATGAGTTTCAAATGACATTGAAATTACTCATAAAGATTTCCATCCACAATGGTTATGATGCATATGAGTGTTCTTTACCACAACTAGAGAATGTGAAGCTTCTTGCAAATTGAAGATCAAATAGCATATATCAAATGAAGAATTATTTGAATCAAAGCAACAAAGATTGTGAATGACTATGAACTAATTTCGTAGTAAACTAGGACAACATGGATATCAATCAAAAAAATCTTCGAAGTAGTTGAAATACTTACAATAGGCAAGTCTCAAGGATTCCACCCAACAACGATTCAAGGCAAGGGGTGCATGATTTCCAAATTGCAAGGATGAGTAGTACAAATGCAAAAATATTTTTCAATCTACAATTCCATACATTCAATCTCTACCAATGCCAATTCCAATATTTAAAGGTTGTAGCCTTAATCACACCTACAACTTTTTCAATCGGTGATATAGACACAAGTTCTCTGAAAAGACTTCACTCCCTAAAAGAAGATAGTGAAAGGCCAAGAAGTCAACAATGCAAGCTTGGCATATCAATGCAAAACTACCTCTACTAATTAGACCTGCACAATGCTAAATACCCCCATTTGTGAGGGAAAAAATAAAATACACAAACACAAAAGCACCACGAATCCAAGAGTTAATGTCAGCAAACAAACAACCCAACACAGAACTACAACTTCCCACCAAGACAACACCAAATCCACTCACAAATCCACTGCACATTAAAAAGATGAAAACTTTTAGTTCCAACAATCATACAACCACAAAGCATTTCTGCACTTCAAAACCTTAATGCATTTCCTAAATTCTAGTTCTAAAAGAGATAGATTGGAATCCACCTTCTTCGCACAACAGACGTTTGGTTCTTCTAAAAGGCGAACGGTGTTGTCTATCCAACTCAATTCCTCACAACAAGTTGACTCTTCCAATTCCACCAAGCTCTTTATAGCAAATACGCAATCACAAAAGAGATCTCAAAGTCGATAAGCTCTCCAAAAGTAAGCATGATCATTCACAAACTAGTTTCGCAAGAACCGAAGAGTCTCAAGAGTCTGGACTCTGGATGGTTGGGAGCTAGAGGCAGAAGCAAGTTGGTGAGGAGGCAGGAGCAAGCTGGTGGGGTGGTGGAGAGGCGGGAATAACCATTGTGCAGCCACCGGCTCATAGCCATTGGTGGCCGTTGGTTAACCCTAATCCCAAATGCCCTAATTGATCCTATCACCCTAAACTAGGGTTTTTGAGGGCATTAGGTGAAATGCAAACATGCCCTCAAGAGAACTATCCATATCCATTTTTCTCTATATTCAAACAATGAATTTCCAACCTACTTTGAAGAAATAGGGAAAATTTTCTTCCTATTTTTTTACTACCCAGTCAATTTCTGCTTTATTTTCATTCCACTTGGTTTTACTACCTAATGCTTCAAATTTCAACCGGTCAAGTTCTAATTTTAATCGACTCATCGTACACTAGCTGCCAGTTCTTCCCGGACATTGGTCTAGCCTAAATAGATAGTTTTGGTAGTTAGGTCGAGTGAGTGCTAGTTTGGAAGTTTAAAAGCTTGTAATCTCAATTTGGTAGGCACCCATTGCAAGGAGAGCATGGAATCCAGTCCAAGACCCTAAGTTGCTAGTAGAATTTTTTGTTGTTGGGATCTTTCTAATCAAGGTGATTGCAAGAAATACCATCCTATTTTGTGTTACACTTTGTGTGCTAATTTGTTTTTTAGCCATAAATTTTTTATTCTAACTCTAGATTTATAAGTAAGGTACCTCAGACTATTATGCACCTTGCCTATTTTTTTGGTAATTAAAAAAATTACTATCCAAAAATAGCCCCCAATTATGTGTCACACTTGCCAATTTGGAGTTCTTTTGTACTATTTAGTATCCAAAATAAAGAATTTTGAGTTGAAATTTGGAGGGTATGGTCTTCTAATAGACTTGTAGCTATTTTCCAAAGGAATTCTAAAAACTGTTAATTGTATATAATGTAGAAATCCACAAAGTGAGCATAATTCTGCTTGCAATTCGAAATAGATAAAATATTATTTTGGTAGTTCTTTTGATAAAAGTGACCATGTCCATAGAATTGTTTCAAAAGGCCAAATTTTTTTAAAAAAAATTTCCCTATTTTTAACTAGTTTAAATATCAAATTATCTATTTTCATGAGATTTGGCACTTTTCTAGTTCTCCTACTCAGAGAATTTTTCTAAGATTTTCCTTTGGTGGTTACCTTCATCTTAAAGGTTTATATATTAGCCATATTTTTTGAAAAGAATTAAAAATCATTTTTCTAGTTTTAAAGTACTCCAAAAAGAAATCACAAATATTGTTTAAAACACAACAAAATCAACACGTGTTTCTTGCAATCATCCATCAATGCAATGCTATTGCCTAATTTGAATGTACTTGGAGTTTTATATGTGAAGGAATTTGATTGTTGGAATTGTAGGAATGTGTCTTGTGATGAGTCTAGGGTGTTGTTGTAGTATGTGATATTATTGATTCGAAGTTGAATTAGGTAAATTTCTAGTCCTCCTTGGATGTTGGTTGTATTATTTTTGTCATGTTTGACTTTTGTTGGATGATTGAGTGAATCCCGGATATGGAGTTATTGTAAATTAGAACCAACTTTAATAACAATTTGTGATTATTAATATAGGATTGGTTTGAAGATGAAAAAAATTGGAACTTCTTATTTGTCTTTCTACTTAAGTGTTTCCTTTGGTTTAAATTTAATCAACTTATTATATTAAAGAGTAATTTTCTATTTGTTCAATATTCACTTCAACATTTTCTTGGATCAACTTCCCTAGTAGCAATCCTAAATGTATTATTTGAAGCATTACTACCTACTTAGCAGTAAACTCCATTGCATTTACCACTTTTATAATTTTTTGGTGCAAGGCTATAAATGTTAAAAATTTGTGATGATGAAAGATTGAAAGTGTATTTTTTTAATACATATTTTTGTATTTAGTTGACTTCAACAAGATGATGCAACTTCTTTATCATTTTTGGTTTTTTTGTAGAAGAAATATCCTTTAAAAAAATGAAGCTTAGACTTTGAAATAGCTAATAGGGTGATGAATTTAAAATTTTGAATTCAATTTTTTTGGGATACTTCGAATATTTAAAACCTATTGTTAATGGTGTTCTTCACCTAGTTTGTACTGTTTCTTCTACAAATACTACAATGACTACACTGTTTATTGCAATGTAGTGCATTGTTCCAAACACTCTATAGTAACTTGGAAACATACACTAGGTCTCTATTTAGGCTTGAAAGTTTATGCTTCTAAGAAGAAGTTTAAATTTTGTTGTTTACCTAATGTTGTATATTGTAGGTCATAAGTTGTATTGAATCCCTTTTTACTAGGTGCTATTTCTATATAGTATCAATATTTTTTTATCAAAGTCATTTTTCATTCACATAGAAGCTTCTAGAAACTAGTGATGGGTGTTGTTAGATGTACAAGGAAGTTATTTAATTAATATGAAATATTAGTAGATTTTCTAGATGTCTACATAATCTTTGAAAAAACTAAAAATCAACATTTGCCAACCTTGGAAAGAATAATGTGTTAGTAGGTTATAACTACCTTTAGGGTGTTTGCAAGAAGCACTAGTAATCAATTATATTACACGTAGAGCAATGGACTTATGATCCGCTATAACATATTGTAGCGATCTAAAGACCTTGAATTTTGTGTTGGAAATGGAAGTATTCATTGTATTCATATACCATATTTTTCAAAAAAAATTAAAATCATTTTTTACTTAGAAGTCAATTTTTCTAATTTGTCACAATTTTTTTGGTTTAGCAATTTGGGGGAATTTCAAGTACCCAAAATTAATGATTTAGAGCTAAATTTTGGGGGGTCTATATTAGGTTCATCTAAAAATAGATTAGGATGGCATGTTCCATATTAGAGTAATTTAAAAATAGATTATTTTATGTCCTCCATGTTCATGCAAGTACCTAGGGCTCTCTAGAGCACACTTCTAAACATTGAAGACAGTTTCTAGCTTATTCTTTTGATGAAATCTCATCACCATGAAGTCCTCAAAAATGGCCAATTTTTAGGTTTTTTTCCTTGTAGTAGATTTATCATGAAACTTCGACATACCCCTTTTTGTGAAAAACTAGGACATAGTATTGGTTGATATTGCTAAATACAATTGTGTAGTCACTAGAAGAAAATTGCTTTGAACTTGTCAAAAAACTATGTTTTACTCAATTGAATAGTGTAGGATGGATTTTGTTGAGATCTCCCTTCGTAACCCAAAATATTGCATTCTAACCCAAAATTCTGTGTTTCACTTGTCAAATTCTATGTTGAAATGCTAAAACGTAGAATTTTGCGTTATGAAGGGAGAACTCAACAAAATCCACCCTACACTTTTCTGTTGTATACAACATAGTTTTCATCAAGTAAAATGTAGTTTTTGACAAGTTGAACGCAGTTTTTGACAAGTTAAATACAATTTTCTTCTAATGAGTACTTACAAATGACACTTATCAATAGTACAAAAATTTTACAATGCGATGGACAATTAAAAACCCAACACTAGAGCTATCCCTTGTAGTATTAATAGTACTCACCATTGCCAGATCCTAGGTTTTTGCCAAAACACTATAAAATTTAGGGTTGCTATTTGGTGAGTGTATGAGCGTGAGCTTGTGAGCCTATGAGCATATAATTTTTTAGGAATTCCATCTAAAATATTTGGTCAAAATTTATATTTTTTGGTAAATTTTAGTACCTATTACCATGGACCTATTGCCATGGACCTATTACCGTGATCCCTTGAACAACCTTAATGTGCTACTTATTGGACTTCACTAGATTTTAAGAAAAAAAAATTGGTGATTAATTAGGATTCGTTTGAAATTGATTGAGATTGTTTCATAAAGAATTTGATTTTTATAGTCACTCCCCTCTTCTTGTTGTTTACTTCTCGGCGCCGAGAGGAGCCCCCTAGCTACGAGAAGAAAAAAAATTAAAAAATATAAAAAAGGGGGAGGTTCTCATAGTTAGGGGGTTCCTCCCAACACCAAGAGGTACCCAACAAGAGGGGAGTGATTAATTAAATGACCATCTCATCAAAGATAGAAGAATTAGACCCCCATGAGATCCTAGAAGAGGACAATGATCAACTAATCAACAATTTGGTGTAACTAAGCTCATTCCTTACAAAAATAATCCATGTCAACCAAATATATTCTTCCAAAATTTTAACAAGTTTGTCTACCAACACATCAAAACAGAAGCATAGGTATCCCCCTTTAGCCCTGAAAGGATCCACACTACTACAAGATAGTAATCAATAAAAATGAAATTCAGTGCAACTAAGCTCTTTCCACATATAATGAATTTCTATTGACAAATTTTCTTTTCTAAAATCTAAAAAAATCCATTGACCTCCAAATCAAGAAGGAAGTGTCAGTACCCTCCCATTGACCCTACGGAGATCCATCATGCTACAAAACATTGATCAACTTAAACAAAATTCACTATAACAAATATCATTAATTATAAAAATAATTCTTATCAACAATTTTTTTCTCTATTATTCTAAACAAGCTCAACAACAATGCATTAGGAAAAAATTATTGGAACCCTTCCATCAACCTTGAGAGGACCCATGCTATTATAGGACAATGATTAATCAATATTCTATACAAAAAAATTTCATCTCCATTCATCTTTCACATCAATTGAATTCATAATTTTCATAATATATACTTCTAATATTTTAGACAACATTGAAAATTATAATTTTCATCTGAATTCTATATAACCATGGTCCATGGTAATAGGTACTAAAATTTACTAAATATAATCAATTTTGACCAATTTTTTTTGATGGAATCTATTTTTAGAATTATTATGAATTTTTCTAGTGCTTCTTCAAATTTCTAAGCTCAACGCTCACCGAATCCCTGCTCAACATTCAAGGCTTATGTTCACACGCCTAAAGAATAGTACCGCTGCTATAAATTTGACCAATCTTTCTTACAAGTCCCTTCAACTTTATTGTTCTACACTTTTTTGCATCTAACAACATTGCATTTGGGGACAATTGGTGATGACAAGGTTCACAACTTGATATGTGAAAATTTTCAATAATATATTAATAGCATAACATATTTTTAAAAGAGGTGATCAAAAATGTACAATTACATAGTCGATGGTTGGTGTTTTTGATCACATAATCAATCTATGTATCAAAGCATCAACTAATAAAACTGAAGCCACACACTCTAGTCTAATTTTCAAATTAATTTTTTTCACATTCCAAGAATTCAAATATTGATATCAATTCAAATTATTAATAGTAGATAGGGGATAATCAACATCCTTATCATTAGTCATATACATAATATATATCCATATTTATATATGGATAAACATATGTATTCATATTTATGTATATATTTATATATACATATACATGTATGTATTGTTTTGTGTCCAACTAGACCAACTCCATGTTGAATTTTGAATTTTATGATTTTTTATCCCTTCTTTTGCCTAAACATTTTGTAAAATGGGATAGTTGGTATTTTGAAGGGATATTAAATCCACTGTCAAACTATTTAGACTTTGGAATAGTCCAGTGATTATTTTTCTTTTCTTTAAATTTAGACTTTCAACAAAAGTATCACGAAAATCACCTTCTATTATTTATATCTTATAAATTCAATTTAGATTCCTAAATTGAATGTATTTATTAAATTAATGAAATAATATTGTCATAATGGAATAAAATCATTTTTGTGTAAGTCCCATTGGTTATTTTGATTGAATGTTTGAGTTGGATATTAGGCTCTTTAGTCATTAGAGAAAATTTAGGGGCATTGTAGGGCCTTTTGCTTAGGCATTAAAATAGCTTTAGATTTCAAATATTCTTGAGGGTTTGTATGCTTGCTCAACCTTTAACTACCTAAATGACGATATATGGTTAATCTAAAATTTTAAGCTCGTTTGTATGTGGGCAATTAAATTCCTTTGACCTTAAAAAAAATTACAAAAAATATTGAAGATTAACTAGTAATGGCTTTTATTTTTCATTGAAAAAAGTAAATATTTGATATTTGAAAGTTCCTCAAAGGCATATATATACAATTAGAGGAAGATTAAAGCTTGCCAATTTCACTTGATTAGGAATCTAAAAAATTTACTTATGTATTTGCTTTGAAAAATGGTCCCAAATGAAAGAATAAAGTGTTTTCACGATATTCACCTTTGAAAATTTATACTTTCAAAGGTTAATTTGGAGTTATTTGCGATTTCTACCTATAAAAAAAATTGCATTCCAACAATTGCAAGGTGGATTGTGTAATGAGTTTGATAACTCTTCATTTGAACTTAAGGTTTTTGGAAGTACATTTTAGTGTGCTCACATTTTCTAGTTGCTCATGTCACCTCCCCCCACCCCAAAACTCTTATATACAAATTTCTCAAACATTTTAGAAAAGGGCAACATATTAAAAATAGGATACATATATTTTTCTTGTTATAATCTCAAAACTCCCATTCAATTTCACACTCAAAACTAGTATGCATACTAATAAGAAAGTTCATTGAACATCTATATGATTAGAATTTGAAAAAAAAAATACAAATTGTTTCATTGGGGATAGCTATAAGCCCGTGTTATTTTTTCATAGAAAAAATACACTTGAAAAGTCTTAGGCACTCAGGGTTTTAGGTGCATTCAATAAAAAAAATTGTTTGAATAAGTGATATTGACAAACTTTGTAACAACCCAAGGGATAATGGCAAAAATAGTTTGTATGGCATTAGGGACAATGTGGCACCAATAATCAATTATAACCTTAGTCTTGGTGCCATAATCAACACATAGTTGTACAATCAACAAGTTGGTCCCACCATGAATGATGATCATCACCAACATGGATTGTCTTGTACCACTTCAAAGTAGAGTAATGAGTGACCATTACAATAATGCAAAGTATATAAGAAAAAGGCCCTTGGCTCACTTGAACTCTTTATAATGCTAATATGCTGAACTACATAAAACTCATCTCATTGAAACATTTAATATTTATAAGGTACATGTATCCATAATCATTAACAACCAAAAGACCACACCTACATTTAGACCAAACTACAAATCAACTTAGAAATTGATTACACAAGATGTAAAATATATATTTAAACTATATGAGACCCTAAGATAGCCTAGTATTCATTTTAATATATCAAAAGATGACATTGTAAAAAGTCATTATTTATTCTTATAGTGTCCAAATAATGCATGCTAAAGTGCATTGGGATCCTCATTGATTTCCCAATACTATCCAACAAAGATACTATTAGAACAAGAATATTCAATTATATAATATAAACATTCAATCATAATCATTAAATGATCAAACATAAATAAATGCAAGGTGACTCTAAGATAACCCTAATATGGCCTAAAAATAAACTAAATATCTATCATCAAATGTTGATCAAATATGTAAAATTCAAAAGTAAAATGTGAAATATGTTGATGAAAATCTTTAACTTCCTATGCATACTATGCAATATCTTTCTTGCATGTAGCAGATGGATTGACCAGGGTTGATGAAAGTGAGCGTCCCGGGCAAAATCGTGTCCCAAAATTGGACATCTGGACCCTGCAGATGTTGCGTCTCCGGGGGATAAAAAAAACCGTCCGCAAATTTACCCTGGGTAAATGCGGACGAGTGAATGGGCGGGCGGACGGCTAGTGGCTAGTTATTTAATACAAAGCTTCAACTCCTTCAAGTAAACTTTGATTCCTTGAATGCTTTTTACAATAACATATGGAGTTATGAACTATCCTTTGTAGTGTAATCAACCAAAGAAATTGTACACTATAATTGCAATTATGAATTATCAAGGGAAAGGATTAAAGAAAAAATTCAAAATTCTCTTCACCTTGAAAATTACCAAATCTATGATTCTATGACAATCATGAAGTCAAAATTGTTGCATTCTATATGTATCTTACAATGTATCATACTTTATACAAAGAAAGAGGAACACAATCAATTTTGGGGGGACTTCTTCTTGGTTTTGCAATGCAAAAAAAAATAATCATATTTTCAACATCAATAAGCAAACTCCAACTGCGATGGAAGCTTCAAACAATCAATTGCCATTACATGCTCAATGTATCATAAGCACCTAAACACCTAAGCCTACATTCCTTGAATCTCTAAGGCTTGTAATCACTATCTCCTTTCACCTCAGCCCTGCTACTCTCACATCTAGTTCCCCATCGGTCGTCTTCATCGCTAGATGTCTCTTCCATGTTGTTTGATGAAGATTGTACAATTTTCACTCCTTTTTGTACTTGGGTAGATGTCAATGATCTCATTGATCTACCCGTCTTCTTCTCCATTTTGGCTCTTAATATAGCCTTACCAATGCCTTCCTTAAGGCTAGGGATTGTTTTCATTTTCTTCTTTGACTCCACTTGATAGGTATCAAGTGGGGTTCTACCCACATTTGGTCTCTTGCTTGGAGAGGTAGCAAAGGGTTGCATCATTCTTTTTTTATGAGCTTTAATGGAGTCTTCACCTTGTGATATCTCTGCTTTTGGGGCTCCTTGAATAATTAACTGCATTGCATTCAAAGACTGCGATGTGTGGCCTAATGATTTCAAGGAATGGTGTGGTGGATGGCCCCGATGTTGAATAAACATTGAAGCCAATGTCTCATCCTTATCATCATCATTGGTACATGATAAAATGGTTCGATTTGGATTGCCTCCGGAACTCATCTCTTCCGTAGGAGACAAATGTCTTTTTCCAAGTTGTGATTTCCTTGAACCATCCAATGTCATGGCATCACTTTTAAATAGTGCACGTGGAGGAGTGCTATGTGGTGGTTCGGGAGAATCTTCCATGAGGTGCATTTTGCCAACACCATTGTTGACAAAAATTGGGCTGCCTAACTCCATCGAACGTGCTTCAACATTGTCTTGTACTTTGTGTGGTTTGGCATTTCCAATATTTGCTTCAACACATTTTTTGCTTGCCGATACCACTATTGACACAACAATTTCATTGGACACGTTCATTTCAACGTTCACCTCACATCCTCCTTTGTCTTCATGTTGGTCATTTTTTTCTACTGCCATTATCGGGGATGGAGCATCGGAAATGGGAATCACTTCATCCTTTTTAAGACTCCCATCATTCGCAACTGTTGTCCTATTGGTCGCCCTTATCTCTACATATGTATCCTCCACGTTTGGTAGAAGATTTTTGCTACTCATGAATCTAGTTCCATCCACAAATCTAGCTATCGAAGGTACATCATCATCAAGCCCGCAATCATCCTCATCTGATCGAAACTCATACATGTCTCCATCCGCGACTCCGAAGTCTTCATTATTTTGATTAGGAATCTCAAACATTTCTTCGTCAGAATTGTGCATATCATAATTCACAACATCTCTATCATCAGATACAAATTCATCATCCTCGTCTTCCGAGATAGGCCCTTCCGAATCTTCGGACTCCACGTTGTCATGGTACCACTTCTTTTCATCCTTCTCCTTCGATGCGGCTATGACTTTGGAATTGGTGTATACATACACCAAATCGGCTGCTCTTTGTGGCCTCAACTTGTTTTGGGATTTGTTGTGAACAAAAGAGTAGCTACTCCAATTTCGTTCACATGAAGATGATGACACTAGTTGGGCCAAAATTCTCTTTGCAATTGGAGCAATGAGCTTGCCACATGCACCTTCAAAATCCCACCAAGCATGTGCCGACAATTTCTGCTCAGTCAGATCCAACATGTCATGGAACGGAGGATCTCGATGTCGAAATGCTACAAATTCCTTTACTACGTCACGATAAGTTCCTGGTTGACATATTTTCTTGATAACGTGCTTGCATGCATCTGTTGCATCTTGATCGTCAGCTAGTTCTTTATCGTGAAGAAGGTAAGGGTTCAAAAGAGCTCCTGCATAATGTAGATTAGTCTCTACTATTTCCCGTCACTTACCAAACGCCTTTTCGATAGGAATGGCTAAGTCCAAGGACAAACCAAAGGGCTCTTGTCGTAAAGAGAAGACATGCTTCTCTAAATTCCTCATGATGTGCAACACCTTGCCCATGCATGGTGTCTTTGCATCCAAATCACATAGACCAAACACCACAGGAGCCATCAATTCTCGGAAATTAGTGGTACGGGCCCAAAAATGCTCATCTAAAATTGTCTTCTTCACCTCCCGAGACTCCGTACGAGATTTTGCGTTCTTCGTGTCCCGTAACTTGAGCACATATTCTACCCATTGTGGATCCACCACACTTTGTTGCAATCCAATCTTGACCTTCAATAAATGAGAAATCATGAAGAAATTGGAGGCAAATCTTGTTTTCACCGACATCAATAAGCTATTCTTCGTTTCGTACTTTTGAAATATAGCTAGCGGCATATGCCGCAATCGGAAGAACTTCACAACGGTTTGGGCCTTTTCCACTAGCTCCTTCAACCATTCTTGCTTCCCCCAATCTTGAAGCAACAAATTCAAGGCGTGCACCACACAACCTTGAAAGAAAATGTGCGGATATTTACTCGACACCATATTCCATGCTGCCAGATTTACTGGAGCGTTGTCTGTAGTCACTTGCACAACATTTGTGGGGCCTACTTGTTCTATAAGCTTTTCCAAGACAGAGGCCAAAAAAGGAGCATTCTTTTTTATTCCACTTGTATCCACCGATCTTAGAAATTGTTCCGCCGAAGAAGATACAAGCATGGCATTTATCAATGGTCGATTGGTAACCAAGCTCCATCCATCAATAGACAATGTTGCTCCAAACTTCCGAATGCTATCTTCAGTCCGATTATGAAGCTTTGTTTTGATGTCAGTCTTTGCTTGGTCAAGCAATTTATGGTGTAAATCATGATACGATGGTGGAGCGTAGGGCCCACGGTACTCGGCTGTTTTTTTCACTGCTTCTTTAAATGCCGAATTTCGAGCTACGGCAAATGGTATGTTTGCCGCATAGAAGAAATTGGCCCACACTACATTTAAATTGCGTTTTGCTACGGAATCAAAGCCATCGACTAGACTACTCTGTCTTTGAGGTCTACTCCCTGATGCCCTTGGAGTGTCACGATCACTAGATGTTTTTGTAGTTCGGTTTACTTCGGATCCTACACCAACAAATTCTTCCGGTGCTGCGCATGAGTCTTCTTGAGTAGAACGCGCCATATCCCTCTCATTTGAAAAATCCCTCCCGACCATACGCATGCTACCAACATCTACATTGTCAATGATCGGTCTCTGCGGGAATGCCCCATTAGATTGAAGAAATAGGATTCGAACATCCGGCGTCAATTGCGAACAAAGACTCATTCATGTATCACGAACACCTGATGGGCCTTCATATCCTAAATGGCTCAACATATGGCTTATCTTCTTCGCAAACACCGAGTTGCAAGCCTTGCACTTTACCTTACCGGTTGATGGGGTACCATACCAACCAGACCAATCCTTGCTCATAGTGGCAAGGCACAAAATTTTATTTTTCTATATATTGGAATCAAATTCAAAATGTGAAGACCAAATGAACAATGTCCAAATATAATAAAAAATGAGTGCACAAAGCCTTGAAAATCAAGGCCCTCCCATCCACTGAACTATACATTATCAAGCAAGGGACACAAAAATTGCAGCTCCTAGCCCTTGGAAATCTTAGCGTTCAGCTTTCAAGAGTGCTCTCAAATGACTTCTTTCCTACAGTTATAGTCTCCCAAACTGGCCTGACCATTGCAGACCATTTTTGAATCCACAGAACATACTATCCGCCGTCGCCTCATTGCGCAACGGACGGGCGGTCGAGCGAACGGACGGTCCAGCGGTCGGGCGATCGGTTTAGTTGGGCGGACGGGCGGTCGGGCCCACGGGGGTCGGGCGGACGGACAATGTGGACAAGCGGATGGAGTGACGCGAAGACACGCGGACGGGCGGACGGATATTGCGGACGGGTGGATGGGCGGACGGGAGGTCGGGCGGACGGGCAGGGTAGGTCGTGTTCAATTGTTCAAATGTTCAATGCTTCAAGAGATGTGGGACAAAATAGGGATTTATAGATGGAATGAGCCAATGAGGAGATTTTAGAAAATTATGGTTTTGTCAAAGGGTCTTATAATTTAAAATTTCTAGATGAGCATGAAAAAAACATACTTCACGAAAAGTTGTTCTTCATAAATCACCATAGCATGAACTTAAAAGGAAGCAAAACAAATGATTAATTCAAAGATATATATATATATATATTGATATTTCATATTTGGATTTATAAAGAACTTCAAAACAAATCAAAATTCATCATGAGTACAATGAATTACTAGTAGTACTCAACCCTTATAACATTCAAGCCACACTCACCGGTATACTTCTATACTATTAAACATTTAAACATAATAAAATAAGGAAAGCCTCTCTTATACTTAAGAACCACTACCGTCTCCTACATCATGAGATGGCCCCTCCTTAGCCAAAAGTCTTGCACTCATTCGTCGAGTATTTGACCCAGGACTGTAGACAACACCTCCTCCGGATCTAACCTCCATGTCCACTTCTATAAACTGTCGTTTGGTTTCTAGAGAGTGGTCATCGTCATTGTCATCCTCTCTCTTCCGTTTTGAGCTTCGCTTTGGAGACAAATCTACTTCTTCAACCTTCAAGGCCCTCAATGCAACATCCACTCGATCTATGAACACATTGACCTGTTCGTCATCAGCTTCGATGGGTAACCCTATTGGTCGAAAATCGGCCAATAGAAACCCCCTCCATTCAACTATAATGTCACCTATCCTCTTGTCAAATGCCCCAGCTACCTCCACAAATGAATGCCTTGTAGTTGTTTCCCCATCTATTTCAACAAGAGCACGAGCTTTAGCAGCTTCTTCCAACTTTGACAAGAAAAGGGCCCTACCAATCAAAGTGTGATTATAAGCCCCGTATTGCTCATTGAACTCTTGAGCATGCTCCACCTCTATCCAAGTTTTTTTGGGCCCTTTTCGCACTTCTTTGTCGGGAAACCGAAAAAACTTCTTGTGTTGCACATTCCAATGGCCCCCCATGTTGCGACAAAACAATTCATGAGCCTCGCCATCTTCAATACCCCGGGCCCGCAACTCCACCTCTCTGTTAACGGTCATCCACATGAAAGGATCCACTGGCTCTCCAGACTCCTCATACAATCCATGTCGGCATTCAATTGAATCCCACGTGAGGTCGCCCCCAATGCAAGAAATTCTGGAACTGGTATGGCCCTTGATCAAGAGGAAGGGTCCATCGGTTGTATTCGTGGCCGGGGGGCATATCTTCCAAGATACCAAGCATTTCATAGAACCGAGGGCTCAGAGGAGAATGACACTCAACACAAACCGAACAAATGAGTGATGCTTTCACGATGCATGTCATGTGAAAAGTGTGGCGACATTGGCCCTTGGTTAGGGCTCCTTCAGGGCCAAAAGGACCTTGGCAAAGGCTACAATGACTCTTCAAGATTCTTGGGGCTGGATCGCAAACATGCACTACTGTCTTCTCTTTCTCCTTGATGTGCGTTGAAAGCGTGTTGTAAGGGACCCACCCTTCCTCTACTTCCAAGGCCCAATCAATGTGTGCAACATTGTCCTTCTTTGGGTGGTTCAACCGCTCAAACATATCATCCATGTCCCCCCAACATGTAATTTCCGTGGAACCCCTTGGATGTTCATCAAACACTTTCTTGAACCGAAGCAAAGAGGTCTCCACAGCATTGCATTCTTCATCCGACTTCATTGCCAATTTCATAAGCCCTTTCATTGCTCGAGATACTACAGAGGGTTTGTCTTGGAGTTTCTGTACCCATGCCAACCATCAAGACTCTAATCCGCTCTTCGGCATGCATTCCTCCATGCCCATGATTTTTTGAAATCGGTCCAACTCCACCTCAACAAGGATTTTCTCTTGAATTGCTTCATCTAATTTCAACTGTAGCTCCTCCACCTCACTGCCTTTTGTTTGTGTCGAAGCATCCTGCAATGTACGGGAAACATTAGGAATGATGGTCCGTACTGCTTGTTCACATTTCTTGTCATTCCCAACCTCATCCAAATTCAAGATGATGGACGTCTCCACCGCTTTTGCCTTCTCAAAAGGAAGAGAGAGTTGATCGCTCTCTTGACTTTCTTGCACAAATGGAATGATCATGGAGTCCATGGTAGGCCTACCCCTCTTCAACTCTTGTACTTCGAGCTTCAATTCTTTGATGCGCTTTCTTTGAACTACATTGTTACAACGTTCCTGCTCCATGTTTTTCTGCGACAGCTGCAGCTTCATTTCCAAGTCCTCACACTTCATCTTCAGCCGATGAATGTCTTCCTCTCAAGCCATCAAACTTTTGAAGTTCATCACGCCACCTTCAAGAATTGGTGCCACTTTCTAAGTGAAATTGCAAAAAGCCAAGGCACTAGTCAACAATTTAGGTGACATTTTGGAAAATTCCTCTGCCACGTCCCTAACCCAAGGAGTAATTTCAGCTACCATTTGAGTTGAAGTTCTCAATCTGTATGCGGTTTGCGAAATAGTACCCCAGCCACCTTTTCCTACGGGCTGACTAGAACTACCTGCCTCATTTTCGGGATTAGAATGAAGATGTTGTTCTGCTAGTACTCGCCAATGACTACAACATTCTAACAGCTTTTCCAATTGATTGGCGGTGGGTATGGAACAAAGAATCTCCAATTGAGCCAAGCTTAAAGTTGCCAAATGTGGATGCCCTCCAGTTCTTGCGCTTAATATTTGTCTTGGGCTCAACCTTTGACTTGGGCTTACGTTTTGATGCGGACTCAACATTCGAATTGGGCTCAATGTTTGGCTTCGCCTTGGCGTTGTTGGCAGCTGAGAAATCGAAGTTGCATATTCCACCAAGCTCTCAAGAGCTTTACTATCTATGTAACCCTGAATTCTAGCATTGGTCCTTGCAAATTGTTCCTCATTGACCTCTCCATCTAGCGAAAAAGGTGACCCACGTTCTTCTACCAGTGTTTCCTTGTTTGCAGCCAAGTCTACACCGCCTAAGGTTGTTTCATTCGTTGTAGTTTCCTTGCTTGGAGCCATGCTTTGTTCACCCAATGTTATCACATTCGGTGTGGATATGAAGCATGTTGGAGGAGTTACAAAAACCTCTCCGTCGACACCTCCCGAGGAGACATTGCTCACTTCCGTGCAAGGTTGTGCCACTTCTGCAGGCCTTAATTGTACTGCATCACCTAAAACCTCGGAGACCTTTGTTGTACGCGTTGTAGTATTTTTTAATACTTTTGGGGTCTTTGTTGGTTTACTTGGTTCTGCCTGAGAATTGTACAAATTGGGAATGTCTTTTTGATTGGGTTGTAGTAAAAGTGGAGAATCCACCTTGGATGGATAAGTGCTCCAATCTACCTTACGGTTTAAAATGAGTTCTGCATACACCATGGACGCCACACTATAATTTATGCATCCCTTACTCCTTGGCTTGTCCCCAAATAGCGTCCACCACACCTCCTCCGATGGATGCACAAAATGTTTATTGTTGCAATTACGTGGCTTACAACAAAAACCATGTGTATGCACCATGTGGCAATCCCGAGGCCACAACTTGTCAATGTGGTACATTTTAACATACTTCTTGCATGTTTTGAAGGTCCAATATTCCCCTTCCTCCTCCTCCCAACCGCTCTCCGCTTTGATGTTCGGGTCATCTAAAATCTCATAGTGAAGCCCATAAGGGGCCCCCTTCGCTTTAGTCCCTCTTTTTTTTTCACCTCCTAAAGTCCTCCCGTTGTTGGTAGGAACACCTTGATCCGCCATGATATATGATTTGAATTTTTGAGCCCTTCGAAAAATAGTACCACGGCACGTGAATACCGTGAAATGTGTGTAAATAAGTAACAGCGTAAATCAGCAATAGTAACAAAAGCTCAAGGACCCCCACTCTCCACCCTGTAGGAGCAACTGACACATAAAGCAGCAGTAGCACATCCAACCTGGCGCCGAAGGAGAGTAGAAGTGAGAGCAAATGAGGAGGCCGTCCCCCCATATACCCGTCCGCCACCAAACCTAAAAAACGTCCGCCCTGAAGCGGACCCGAACCTGCCGTCCGCCGCGGCAGACGCGGGGCGACCACTGGGATTGGCGGACGGGCACCTGTCCGCCCGCTTCGGTGGCGGATGGCCAATTGTCCGTCCGCTCCGAACCACAACCAGACCTCCCGTCCGCCAATCGGAACCGTGGGCCGCTCCTAGACCATCCCATCCGCTTAGGCCGTCAACCATCCCTGACCGGCCCCGCACCTAGCCGTCCGCTTAGGCCGTCCCTTGTTGCTGACCAACCACATCCAGCACTAATCACCTCGCTATGGAGTCCACCTGATATCAATCCGTCAGCAGTCCTAAAGCATTGAATTCTGAAAAGGATAGATTCATGTACAAAAAATACTCTTGAATGCTAGAAGTATCCAATGTAATATTAATGTAAGAAAAGATAATTCCAGATATTCCTTCCCACATTTAAACATGCTCTCCAAAGTCCAAACCCTATACCCTAACCCTAAACCCTAACCCTCCAAAAAAAATCAGAATTATACAATCTTCAATTGTACATATTGAATTTATAACATTGCATAAATTTTCAAAATTATTGATGCGATGTGTGAAATATGTTTTACCTATGAGATTATGATTCCTTTGCAATTTGGAATGCAATCATGACAATATAATGCAGATGTAGACCTTTCTTACTTTGTCATGTACTCATGTGAGTACATTACTCAGGTAGGTTTCAATTTTTCTTAAGATTGAGCACCTCAATTATCACTTTATTATGAGCCATTAAATAAATGTGGAACATTCAATTATAACTTGGAGTGTGTCTTCAATTTTTGTTGTCAAATGTATTCATAGTTTAGAACACCAATATGAAATTATGAATAGACTAAAAGAAATTATATTATCTCGTTATTCTATTATAACATTTATCGAATGTATGGGATGGTGCTAAAATGATTCAAGCATTTTAATGTAATGTGAAATGTTGTGGACAAGATTAAAGTAAGTATTTATACAACAAAATGAATTGAAAATTCATATCATATACACTTTGACACTTATACCTATGTATACTTGTGTGCATCCTAAATTGTAAACCGATCATAAATTGATCACAACCCCAAAATATTAGAGCTTAGGTAATGTACAATGTGATTGACCTTCAAATATGATGAGTTTTCAATTACAAGAAATTAGAAATGGTCATACTTCAATGATTACAAGTGTGTTTCATCTCAAAACTTTTTTGCAAATGATTATATAGAAAGGTTCATAATATCATATCTTTTAAATTATAAATTTACAATATTGATTGAATTGCTTATGTTAATTTTGTAGTTATGTAGGCCTAGGATTTTCTAAAATTTGGAATCCCTAAAGCCTTCATGCTTTCTTTCCCATCAAATATCACTCAAAACTGCCATTTCGAATACAAAGAGACAAAAATTTTAAAAATTGATTTTTGGGCATATTTAACCATAGGAATTTATACTAGACTAGTATAAAAGTTAATTGAATTATCTTGTCATCTTGAAAACTTTGAGTACATACATTGCGCATTGTATTTGCATTTAAAGTAAGCCCAAGAAATCTTTTCTTCCATCTTGCTATACTAGATTGTTGGGCTTCTCATTTTCTTCACTTTAGATTTTTTACATTAATGAATTTCATTTTACAATATCTCATGTTGAAAAATTTAACTCTTGAGTGAAGAATCTTGAACAAAAAATTTAGAAATAAATCATTTAATTGAGATCACATATCACAAGAGTCTCGTATAAGAGTGTAGCTGTGTAGGGCCTTTGGGAGTTTAGGGATTCATTGTTTTCCTTGAAAGGCATGAAAAAGAATAATAAATATTATAAATTGAACCACGAAGGCTTTTGTTACAATCTTAACATGGAATTTCTTTTGCTATTAGTCAAAAAGTATTGTTGACATCACAAACTTATACAAAAGCACCAATGTAAAACAAAATTTCTTTACACACTTATTTGAATTCTTGATTTACAAGTCAAATGATTTTTCAAACAAGAGACTTTGGGATGTCACTTTTCATAGTTGTATCAATTTAAAACCTCATGACATAACATATTAAAAATAATTTCTCTACTTTTCTTAATTCACCATATAATGCAAGCTCTCCCGCTAAACCGTCCATCCACCCATCTCCACATAGTTCAAAACACCTCTCCCGCCCATCCGCCCGTCCACCAATTTAGAAATTGAAAAACTCCTCCCTCTCTCCCTCCCTCCCACCCAGCTCTCCCCTCCCCTCCCACACTTCTCTCCGGCTGGCCAACTGCCTGTCCGCCCAAGTAAGGATTCCGAAATTGAAAAACACCTCCCTCCCGCGGTCCCGCCCACCTCTGCCCTCTGCCCTTCCTCTCCGTCCGCCCGCCCGTCCACCCGTCCACGGGTCCGCAGTCGCCGTCCGTATTTTCCGTCCGCCTATCGGGAGTCCGTCCGCATTTCCCGTCCGCGTCTGCATTGCTCCGTCCGCTTCTTGTTGGTGACCGTGCGATCCAGCGGACCGTGATTTCGGACCGCCTGATCTGCCCGTCCACCTTCATGCCGTCCGATGTGGACGGCAGCGTCCACATACCCTAAAGCGCCGACCGCATAAATGGCAGCGCGGACGGCTCATTTCTTCACAATCATTTCCCTTCCGGAGTGGGTGATCCAGTGCCTTCGGGAATTTGCGCGCCCCTTCCGGCTTGGTGCGTGAACGATTGTATTCGTATTACTTTTTTTTAATCGGATTGGTTTGAGTGATTAGGGGTTGCCCCAACTTATAAGTCTTGAATTTTACGGAGTTCATTTGAGTGTTCTTAATTACTTGAACTGTGTTTGAGTTGATTGGGTTGTTAAAAACTCAAGGTGTTCAAGTTTACAGTTGATTTGGTTGTCAGTAAGAGTAGGTGGAATTTGTTTTAATCCAAATTCTTACTTTTCATTTGGTATATTGGGCCAAAGCGGGTAGAAATTGGATTTAAACTTTGTAATCCTTTCGGTACATTATTAATTGAGGTTTGGAGGTTATCATGTCGCGCGGAAGTGGTGGAGGAAGTAAGAAGGGGAAATCACAAGAGATCAATTGGAGAGATTTGGAAGACGTAACTTGCGTTGCGGAGAAGGGATGGGAAAAGGAGCCCAAGAAAATATGGGATTGCACAACATGCAAGAAGTACGTCAAAATGACGCACCTCTCCAAAATATGGCCACATGATCACACAGAGGTGCAAGTTCATCGTTGGGAGGGACAAATGTCCACATGTAAGAGCGAACACTTTGTTCGTTGCTGCGAGGAGATAACATCTGCATCAGGTTTACCAAGCTCCAAACCAAACGTCATGAACTATTCAAACATGGCTATGATTTGGGCGGAGATAGTACTCCATAAAGAAGTAGATTGGCGCACGATTGCAGGGCGCAATGTCAGGAATTTGACTCCCGAGGAAGCCATAATTCCTACTAACTGGGTTGGACCAAGCGATTGCATGCCGGAGTGGTCCAATCGAGGCTATGGAGGACTTCCTTCGGTCGTCTTGAAGGATGCTAAAGATGAGTGGTCAAATGAAAATGAAGATGATGAGGATCTAGCACCCGTGACATTTGGTGAGAGACATGAACGTCGAGAAGATCGGGAAGACATTGAGTACCAACAACAAATACAAGAGGCCATGCGTCGAAGCGTGGAAGACCGGGGTCAACAACATGATGGGTCCTACTACTGTGACTATAATGCATGTGGATCACGAGATGGGACAAGTGGTTTAGATTATGGTAACGCCCCCCAAGTTGGCTCTCAAAGTATAGGAGGAAGCCATGGACCGACACACTATGGTCAGTATGGTGGTTCTAGCCAAGGAGGCTCTCAATACTACTATGGATCGACTACACATGGTTCATATGGGCATCAAGAAGGCCCTTATTATGGCGGATCAAGTGAAAGAGGGTCCTGGGAGAGTGCTCCAATTCCTCCTCCAACCTTTGGAGGTCCTTCTTATGGAAATGAATATGGACAAGGAGGTGCATCAAGTGGATATGGTTACAACTATGGGGGTGGACCATATATTGGGGTACATCCTTCGGGCCCAAATGACAAGAAGGATTCCGATTCCAATTCGGATTCCGAGTAAAGTAGTTAAGTAGAGTATGGTATTCTAGTCATCTTATATTTGTTTTACTGTATGGTTCACTCATTGTAATGTACATAGACGGTAGAGTACGGCAAATATAGCACAATGCTCTTGACGAGTTGTAATCACGTTTTTGTGATTTTGATACAAATACATTGTATTTTTATATTTTAATAAAGCGATATTTCTGTCACGTAATTTGTAGGATTTAATACCATTGATGTATGACTATGGGTTAATGGGTGTTTGTGAAAATGGAAAATGTATTGGACCACTTTCTATAATTTTCTCATTTCAATCATTCAATGTGAATAGGTGAATTGCAAATGCAAAGGATGTCCCAAATATACAATAGAGGTTTGTAGAATAGTGAGAACCACCATTTTAGTTTCATTTGCTATTAGAAATTGAACCTAAACCCTAGAAGTCCGAAGGCTTTTTTCCATCGAAGACAATTTAGTGATTTAGAATTGCCATTTCAATTACAAAGAACTAGAAAATGTAGGAACAATGTTTTTGGCATGTTGGATTGTACGATTTTGTACTATAGCAATTTATGAATGTGTAGAAGTAATTTCAAAAACTTAACCCACATAGATTGTAAGATATTTGGCTATTTGCATTCAAGGTGACTGAAACAAATGATTTTGCTATTTGCTTGACTAGATTTTTGGCTTCTAATTATTGAAACAATAAATATTTCCACTTGTGAGTACGATTTTATAATTTTGTATGTTGAAGACTTGAAGAATTTATATGAGAGCATGAGAATGTAGGAAGAAAAATTCCCCCAAAAGATGTTTAGTTTTTATTCATAAGAGAATTGATAAGTTGAGTATATTCAAGATAGATACTAGAACATTAATAATTTTAAGATAGAATTATGTAAACATGAGAATCTCAACGGTGAGAGTATTTCAAACAAGCAAACGTCACTGGCTATTCTTCTATAATTTTTTTTCATTTCCATGATAGATGATTTACTTGATTCTTACTTCGGTTTGAAACTGAAATGTTGAATATGATACCTATGTTTGACTTAGAGATGTTCAAGAGAAATTAAAATCTCCGATCATGCAATTCATCTCTTCCATCCGCCTCGTTTCATCCGTCTGTCGTCGCCGGACGAGCTGCTGCATCCACGCCATCCACACCGTCCGATTGTGCGGACAGCCTGCCGTCCGTCCGATCGGAGGAGGTCGTGGCATCCGCGACAAGCCAGTCGTCGGATCTAGCGGACACTGATCGTCCTGCTAATCGGACAGCCAGCTCGAGGCACACGGATGACCGTCCGCACGGTCGGACAACTGGCTCGGGGCGGACAGAAGACCGTCCCCAGAATCGGACGGCCATGACAAGGCAGGTGGCCATCTCGAGGCGATCGGAGTGCGGCCGAATGATTGGACGGCTGCGACAAGGCGGACAGAATGCCATCCGCATGATCGGACGGCCACGAGGAGGCGGACGGGTACGAGCCGTCCGCCCCGTATAAGAGGGGTGGACGGCCCGTCCGCAATCACTTTTGCCTTGCCCCTTGCGTTTTGCAAGTGTGGAGTGGAGAGCTTGGTGGTTCGTCCTCCATTGGTTCCTCTCCTCGGGAAGGCGGAAGTCTTATTTGGGGGCCCCACTATTGCCATTTTTTTGTAGCGAACTTCGAAGTTTTAGTTACAAATTTCGGGTATTAAAAATTTATCACGATGCCAAGATCGAAGAAGGCGGCAAAGGGAAAACAAGTGGTACAAGAGGTGGAAAGTAAGGAAATTCCATCCGATGCATGCAAAGCATTCATGACCAAATGCATTGCAAAATTCTATGAATTGGAAACCATTGTGTCTCTTGACACAAAATATGTAAGATATGGAGAGGGCAGGAGAGGAGTGTCCATCCAAATTCAAGGCAAACATGACGCAAAGAATGTTGGATGCCTTATACGTTCCGCAATGGCAACATGAGACGAAGAATAGGGGTTTCAACAAATGTTTGGAGAACAAGGTGCATGATGTGTTGTGGAATGCTGATGTGGTTCTCGGAAAATACGGGAAACAACATCGTGAAAATGATGAAGCCTTTGAGCAAGTCATTCTCAAAGCTCAATTGTTTATTGGGCGTTGCACCCCATTTGCGAAGAGGCATAATAGACGAGGGTCTTTGGGTTGGTGGACTAGCGATGAGGGTCTTGCTCAATTGGATATGGGTAGATGTCATCTTATAGCGCTTCCGGACACCGCACGGGTGATTCCCCAAGATAACTTAATCATGAAGGGAGGATATGCAATGATTCGGAGGGTGAGAATTGAAGGATGTCGAGGGATAGCTCCATCTTGGGAGTTTGCAACAAAGATATCCAACCACCATGGTACGCGGCCTTAGCTTGCAAAGTTGGAACATCAGAATGAATCAATGGTAGTGAGGATTCCACATTCAGGAGTCATACGGTTTGTTGCAGTTCATGCAAGAACAAATAAAGGGTACTCGTATTGGTGGAATGGCGGAACACTTCGGCAAATGTTGAACCTGGATAACGATTATCCAGACAACATATATGTTCGGTTATAGTATTCAAACCCAACAGAGTCCGATGTGACTAAAGCTTTTCATCTCGCTCGATTTCGGAAGAAGCGCACGAAGCTTGCTTGGGCATTGGTGCATATCATGAATGCGGTACATGTGTCTAGACATCTACACAATGATATTTCTCCAGACAACATCATGTTTCATTTTCCTGATGATGAATCACGTGTCTACATTGGAATTTGCAATTGGGGCATGACTACTGTAGCTACCGAACCAATGAAATCCTTGAATACGTTCACATTTGCAAGTGAAATGAACGAAGCTTTAACAAGGAGGTGGTGGGTGGATCCAAGCATTGCATATTTGCATAGAAGAGATGCAAATGTAGAAATCATTCCACATTTATCACGTGCATCGAAGGAATATGCGATTGGTAAAATAGCTCAAAGGATCAATAAACAATGCATGTTAGAGAACTACAACAAATTGCAACAGGAAACAAATGCAATGGCCATGTTTAGCCACCACCAATTGGGAATTGTGTTTCACCAATACTTGGACCGGCTTTGTCAAAGAGGTGATGGTTATCGGGGTGGTTTGGCCCACATCATTAATTGGTTCACTAGCCAATTCAATTGGCCTATGCCGGATGAACACTTCCGACATTCATATTAGTAATATAGTGCAAGAGTGTACTATATAGAGTTTTATAAATATTTAATAAATGTAGAACTTTGGATTTATGCATGTAGATTGCTTAGTATATATGCACCCCTAGAGTATGTCAATATATGTGAAATTGGACATACATTTTGAATTTTTCCATGTATTTGAATTGCTTTTGAATGAGTATCAATTTTTGACAAATCAAAAATATCTCTTGTTTGAGTGCAAAGTGCAATATTTCTTCTTGAATGTAGATGTTTATTTAGTTGACAAGCTTGTATGACAAATTGCATGATGTATGATGTGTGGGTGCAAAAGTTTTTGAGCCCGTTCTATTTCATTTGGAATAAGTCTTGGAAGAAGACCATTTCATTTATGATATGGAATTACTTGGACCTTCTTAGAAGTTGTGTTCAAACAATTCCATTGATATTTGAATTATGATGACGACCCGTTAACCCCTAAAGGACCAAGGCCATTTTTCAGTCAAAAACCACTCAAAACTGCCATTTCTGCTGCGTTCTCCTATAAAATCCCCAAAAAATAGTTAAAAAAAATCTAACCGTTGGATCTTGTACTTTATTTGTCTCAGAACATGTGGTAAAAATTTCATGAATTTTGACCGCACAGATTGAGAGATATAGCATCCAAAGTTGGAAAAAGAAGTTTTTTTGAACACTAGCCTGCAATTTCAGATGACTTTGACCACCTTTTTTTGAAATTTTTTGCACTATGGACTGTGAATTTAAATTTTTCTGTGTTGAAGAATTGAGTTGATGTTCTAGGAAAAAAATTTCTATAGAAAAACTCTTGATTTTCATTCTCTAAAAAAATTGTTAAGTAGAAGTAGGTCCAAGATTACATGAAAAACTAAATCATTAATAGCTCTAAGATGGGATTGAAACTCAATAATCCCAATGGTGAGATTGTTTTAGCAAACAAATTTAACTTTGTCAAACAATTTTTTTTGAAAAATTGTGAAAATTGCATTCAGAAATGAATCCTATAAGTTATTTTTTCAAGAAGATGCTCATATTGCCCGAAAAACAATATTGTTCATAACTTTCACATTACTAATCCAAATGGAATGAATCAAAGCTTCACATGTAGACCAAAATATAATCTATAAGAAAAAAGAAATTTTAAATTAGATTTCAATTTTTTGTGGATTTATTTTTTTTGCCCGGTGACATGAAAATTATGTTTAAGATGGCATAACTTTTGCTCCCGGGCACCGATTGAAATAAAAAATTATATTCCCACGAAGCTTATCAGTTTTTCTATCTTATGAGAAAGTTTCAAAAAGTTTGACTAAAAATTGAAGTCATAGGAACTTGCCCGAAATCCATTTTGTCCCCCGAGGGGAACAATGGTCCTTTAGGGGTTAAAGCAATTGTGGTTTTATTGTTTTAGTGTGTATACTTATAATGAATCAACTATGAAGAGACGTAATTAGTAAATTCATCACAAATGAGAGTGATTCAATTTTAGTGTTTTTTTCAAAAAGGTTTAGGACTTTACGGCACTTGGATTTTTAGAAGCC
>OY987263.1:17428216-17480222 GCA_963920665.1 Straminergon stramineum
ATAATGAAAAATAAAAAATACATTAATTTGTGCAATAATTTTTTGTTTAAGGTTGAGAGTGGTCTAATGGAGAGATATTGAATATCAAGAACAAAGATCTTAAATAAATTAACCCATACAATTGTTTTGAAAGTTAAAAAAACTAGGAAATAAAATTGATTATGAAGTCCCTAATCATCGTTTGTGAAGTTTTTTGAGTTTTACCATCTATTTTCCTTCAATTCCCAAATTGAACCGGTTTTTCAAGTACAGAGTCCAATTATTTTCTCTCTCCCATTCAAAATCATTTTTTTTCCACCGGTTTTTAGCCAATGTTTTCAAATGGCAACCGTTTTTTTTACCAATTCCACTAGCTAACCTTTGAACTAGCTGCTGGTTCTTCCTGGACATTGTCCCTAATCGTCAAAAAAAACTATCTTAGTCAATACACGTAAATGGAAAATTACTCCAAAAATATAAAGATCCAAAAGTACCGTATTTTCTACAACATTTTTGGTCTACAGTATATGCATACTATTGAAGAAATAATTAATATCTTATATGAAATAAATTTTGGCATCAATTTGTTAGAATATTCCCTAACATTCTCTATTTTTCCTTGGTCAAAATTTGTTTTTTGAATGATTATTTTATCATTTTAATGTTTTCTAGTAGAACTACTTTATCATGAAGCTGCTGTTTGGCAACAGTAATTGTATGTGCATCTTACAATTTAAAATTCCAAAACATATTTCATATCACCGGTTATTTTATTGTACTTAAATAGAATACAGTTTTCATTTCAGGATGAAAACCTTAATCAAGTTCACCTTTTCCTTCTGACTTAACATCAAAATTCATAATAATAACTTCTGAATAAACCTAGTTCTTTGAATAAAGGAATCCGAATGGACGGAATAAAGATGTTGAAACACTTGGATGCGTGATTTGTAATGCAAGGCTGCAAACAAATAGAAATGAGGAACGAGACATTCACCAAATTCTGTGAGTGCCAAAGTAAGTAGACCACTTTCAAATCACTATTTTGCAAACATACGGAAGCAGAAAGAAATTTGTTCTGTGACATACAAATGAAGCTCCAACATTGGATCCAAGGAAATATCATATATATATGGCTCATTTTACCAGTCCATTGACAATTTAAAAAAACATCAATAATCTCAAAAAAGAGAGCTTGTTCTGGTCAATTGTGTCAAAATCTGCATTTCCTAATATTCTGCAACCGCCTTGTTGAGAGAACTACTCAGGAAGGCCAGACATGAGCTCCAGCCATAGTAGCGCTTCACCCACCTTCTGCTTCTGCAAGCATTCACAATGCCAAGTGAGTACATTGCAAACACAGAAGAGTTGATAACAATGTTTTTAATAAAAAGTAGAGAATTCTAGGAGCTCATAGATAGCAGCGTAATGAAAATCTTCTTCATAAGAACGTCTCCGTATGGTCTTAGTGATCAGAGAAAGGCCTCCCCATAATGTATATAAGTTGGGGTGGCATCCATATGATCATTCGAGACCCGATGAACTCTGGAGAAGATAAAAGTTCATAAACAATTCAATTTTATTCCTGAAAACTCTATTGAGTCTTGAAATGGACGGATGTGAGGTTCAACAATAGAGCACCAAGTGTACCTGCAGCCTCAACTTCTGCAACTGGGTGCCTGCCTCCAGTCGATCTTGGAGGTCCTGCTCTTGTGTACTCATTGAACCCCACAAGCTCTGCGTATACTTTTGCTCTTCTTCCTGGAAATCCAACCGAACCTTGGTTCAGTATGACGGGCTCCAAAGATTTCAAAACCACGAGCATAACATCTTCAACAAGAAAAAGTAATTTGTATTTTCAAGCTCAAAACGTGTAGAAACTGCAAAGTAGTGCTGCATACTTTAAAATCTATTAGATCAAGAATTGTAAATGTATTACAAAGATCAGACAGTCTATATTCAAGATATGATGCATTTGCGCTGAAAATTTAAAATGTACAAGAATTTGGCTTGTTATTGCCTGATGTCTACCATCTAGTACTGCCACAAATGGCACTATTTATTTATTTATTTATTTATCGCACTCATTCTATGAGGCAAGTCTGTGTACCCTTCGAGAAAGTTGGAAAATGCTCTTTCATTACAATTTAAGCTACAAGATTGATTTATATATGATAATGTACAATTTTTGTAAGTAGAATTGACTATTGAAAAATTTTGAAAGACAATTAGTGTTAGAGAGTTGGTGAAAATTCTTGCTATGTTAATTACCTAATAAGACCAACAACTCCTACCATTGAGCTAAGAATTCCAATGAAACATCTTGTAGATGATAATTCTAAGCATCCTTGAATACAATAATTCAGTATTATGTAAAATCCGTATATTTGTAAGATAATTAGCAAGGCTGATCATAGATTATAAATGACACCAAATATAATTGGTAGTATCGTAATCATAAGAAATTCATATACTAACTACAAATATGAGCTTTTAACTGATAAAAATGTGTAAGTTTTTCAACAAGTGTTAGGGTAAAAAGACTGATGGCACGTGACTGTATAATTACAATGAAAATGAGTCATACATACAAGGCAAGGTCACTGCAGAGGAATCTGGAAGCTCACTTCGTACACAGTCATGTGCTTCTCAAAAGTCGACTGCAATGAATCCAAGCATTCTTGCTTCAGTTGCCAGTCACTCCCTTGCTTTGCCTGCATCCATTTCATCAGAAACGTAATGCTTTAGCCGTGTCTTATTGGACCCTGAGGAGGAAACCTGGTATATTACCTACGGATATACAGTTCCTTCCGCCAAGTCCAATGGTTTCAAGACTCTTCGGCTGAAGACCCCTAATCCGAACTTCAAGATATTCTCTGAAGACCCTCATACATCACATGCCCTACAGAACAGCGCAAGTAGGGTTTGCGATAAGGCTGGAATGGTCCGGTTCAGGGTCTAAATTAGAAAAATTAGAAAAAGCGTTCTCAAAGGTTGATCTCATTAAATTTTAGCTTTATAAATAAACCAAAGTACTCTTTACTTCGGATATGACTTCGTCGCTTCAATAACCTAAAGAATGTGGGATCTGCACAGCGGGTCTTCTATACTACTCTTGTCCCCACGCGCTATTCAACTGTTATAACACATTTTCATACAAGAAATTGAGCGCCAAAATACAAGAAGCTATAAAAGTACAGAGGACTATACCAGGAGCTCTAAGAACTGGGCAGTTTGGGGAACATCAGCGCTGCACGCGTCAATGGCTGTGAGCGCACAAGCAGTCATTTGATGAGCGCCTTGCAGGAAGCGCTCAAACTGATTCTGTGTTTCTTCAGTCAATGGTTCGACTGAATCGGAGGCTAACACGTCCAGATTCTTGTTCGCTTTCAAAACATCATTTTCTGCAACAAGACCAGAGAATGCGGAAGTCATTAATGATTCATCGCACAGAATTTCAGAGAGTGACGAGACAATGGGGTAGCGAAGGTACCCATGGTGCCGACTGTAGACTGCGATTCCACCATCTTTCCCTCGCCAGCTCATGCCAGGGCCACAGACTTTGGAGATGACCGCCAGACAGTGAAGAGGTTAAGAGTATTTTAGAATCCTGGAGGACAAGAAACTGTGCACACCGGTTAATTGCTTAAACATAACCTCTCTACCAATTTGGATATGCCAGATTGTATTGCAATACCAGTGTGGTTGTCTAAATCAATTACTCCGTATGAAATAACACATCTACTTAAATAAACCACTCCAAAAGCTTACACAAGAAGTTAAACACATTATGATTTGAAAATGTCCACTACCTCAACATCAAAAATTCTGTTAATTTTAGGCCAACTACCTATAAAACTTTGCAACACTACAACTTCTGCAAATGGTATCCAAAAAATACATTCTTTGATGCGTTGCAATCCTCTTCAAATATTTTTGAAATCTGATCATTCGAATAACAAAATTATGCTCAGCGCTGGCTTAAAGTGTAGCAATTAGGTGTGGATACCTTATTCATTGAACAATATAACAAAAAACCGGCATTCGTTTTCACAAGACCTCACCTGTTGACCGTTCGGTGGCAACGCCTTCAGTCATCTCCCATTCTGCACGAGTTTAATCACTGGACACATAATCGAGTCACGTAAGCACCTCCAGAAGCAGCTCGACAAGACAAAGAAAAAAACCTGAAGCAACGACTTTGCAAGAAAACGCGCACAACCGGTCTTCAAAGATCGAAAATCTCGTAAGCAAGTAATGGAATCCAACAACGAAAAGAACAGGGTAAACGATGCGAATCGATGACAAATGAAAGGAACCCATTGAAAGCGAAATTATCGTAATCACTCCTCGCAGGATGGAAAGCCAGAAAAGAAAAACGTACATGAACTCATCGTCCCGAAATTCAAACTACTCAAGCTGCATACGAAATCGGACAAAGCTCAAAAATCTCTCTCAACAGTTGAAATTGGCGCACGAGGAAACTGAAGTGAGCTTGAGAGTGGTCCCGATTTTGAGGACAGAGAGAGAGAGATTTGAAGAGGAGCAGTCCCGAAAATCTGAAAGGTGAAAATTCCAAAGAGCCGGTAGGCGGGAAGGAATTCGTGCGCGCATTCGGGATTATGGGGTGTCAGGGTTGACGTGTTGTGGTGGGATTTGGTTCAAAATTTCTAATTTGGGATCCGAGGCTCCTTCCTAAAGTAAATATGACTTAACATTCTGGACACATTCATGGACACGTCCGATGACAGTAAAGTCAACCCAACAGGCCAGGGTGCAGAACTCCGAAATTTTCACTTAACTCTTACTGTAGGAGGCTCATGAATTGACCATCTCAGCTAAGGGATGGTCCGCCTTTTTCATGTGGTTTCTTGGATGGGATTATTTGTAGCTCATTTTTCAGTCAAAGAGAAATAGATTCTGATTGTAACACAAATTGTTTCGTAATTTTTGAATCATTTTTGAATTACTTATGAATTTTCAAACAGGATGAGTCATGGGTCCCTATTTATGACCCTAGATCTTCCATAAACCATTCACTTACAATTTCTGAAGAGAAATGAAGAAAGCTAAGCAAAGAGAATGATGGGCTCTTGCAATAAATAATCTTCTTTTTTATTGATCCATTCAATGACTATAGAAGGTCCATTTAAAAATCTCCTCATGTCCTTTTTAGGCAAATCTATATGGGCAGATCTAAATGCCCACTTGCTTTCAAAGCCTCCTACCTCAAGGTGGTTGGTGTAGAAACTGCTCATCTAAGAGCATTTTTGCTTTCCCATTCCAACACTAGTCAAAGTGATTTTCCAAAATCTATTTACAATGTAAGAGGAGAGAAAGCAAATTCCAATGCAATTTTTTCCAATTTTTTTGCAAGCTTGTTGAATTACATAGGATTTTCAAAACACGATTGTCATAGGGTGCTACTAGTGTTCATAGATGACATTAGTAGAAGTGAAGTAGCAGTCCTTGAATGGTGCAACCCAAACTACCAAAGATGTGAGGTTTAAGTATAGGTGGCTTTTATGCTAGGTGTATGAACTTTGAATGAAACAAAACTTGGTGCACATGCCAATATTAAAGTACCTACCTAATATGATTGGCAAAAATGGAAATGAATTATCACATGGAAGAAAGGTAATCCACCCAAGCTATACTATTGTCCCCAATCACCAATACCCTAAAGTTGCATACTAATAAGCATTTTCTAGATAGATATATATATATATATATATATATATATATATATTTCTTGTTTCAACAATAGGTACTATAAAAGTCATTCATCTGAGCATTCATCACATATTTTTTTGTCCTTGGAATTCTTATTGAGTTAAACCCTAGCAAATTGATTCCATTTTCCTATGGTCAAACATCATTTAGACCTTTGAATAATAGTCAATTTTCAATTTAATATTTTTATTATATAGGACTAAATTCTTGACTATCAATGCAAATATCTCCTATTTGTTTTTTTGGAAATTATCATTGTAATAATTTCAACAAGTTTGTCAAATGAATGGTAGTGCAACTTTTGTGACTTTTTTGATGGTAGAGGTAGTTTTGTTTTTTCATTTTTTTTCCATAGATTTATTTTGTTTAGTAGCACAAATGAAAGCCAGATTTATCAAAATGAGAAAGAAATCATATATCTTTCATGAACAAGCATTTGATAATTGCACCTTGTAACTTTGTATAGGGATTGCAATATACTAAACTAAAATTGACACCTTAACCTCTAAATGTCCAAGGCTTTTTTGAGTTTATTTGAATATCTTTCAATCCAAACAAAAAAATCAAAGATTTAATATGCATAATCTGAATTTCTAATCATAACAATAGAATCTCAAACTAGATGAGTTATATTTGTGCATGTATAAAAAAAAAAGATTTAGTTTACACCTGAAACGGGTTAGAAATTTAGAATTTGTTTGAAGTCATAAAATCCTATTTTTATGTGTCAAATCTAACCTTTACTAGAGTTTTTTGGGTTTTTTCTTAAACTTTTACTAGAGCTTTCAAGACTTTAGAAGGCCTTGAGTTTCAAGCCGTTGCCAAAGTATCCATTCAAAAGAGAGGTCTCATGCCATATTTCTGCATGTTGGTTTAGCGTCAGCCAATTGGTTGTTTTACCTTCCTAAATGTTGTCAAAACCTTATCCTCTAAACGATCAAGGTCAGAATTTGGGAGAAAATTGTTACAAATGCCACTTTCTACTACATTGAGAAAATAACAAATGGAACACAAAGTCTTTTTCTGAAAAAAATGACAATATATAATTGTATAAGGACACTATAGAAATATGTCAAAAAATTCAAAAGCTTTGACATTATAGATTACAACATCATTTGAAGTTCAAGCATTGATCAACGTGGTTCACAAACTTTGGCTTGCTCTTCATGGCAAGAGATTGTTACAACATATAAAATCCTTTTGACAATCATATACTATATCATATTAGTTATGTACTTGCCAAATTTCATATGTGAATAGAGTTTTAGTGCAAGCTAACCCTGTGTCTGAAGGGTTTTTTTTATAGCATGACTTTTGATGTGACAACCTAATCATAATTTTTTTAACTTCTTGTGAAGGTGGTTCTTATCAACACCTTGTGTCAAATCTCAAAATGATCCACTAAAAATTGACTTCATAGGAACATGCCCAAGTTTTCATTTGATTGGTTGTTTTATCAACAATTGCCATTTAGGGATTAAAAACTTATAATTTTGCATTGGGTGTCCAAATGAGATGATTTTAAATATGTTAGAATCATATTCAAAAATGTAATTGGATTTGTGCATTAAAAAAGACCAATTTTAAATACTTGCTTTCTTTTTTAAAAATGAATGATATTTTGAGTATTACTAGTACAAATCCACTTTGAAAATAACATTTTAGACCATAATTTTGTGCTAAATCTATATTGAAATTAACACAAAAATGTTTTAAAAACCTTAGAATTAACATATAACCACTCGGTTTGAAATGGGTTTTTTTGGATGTATTAAAGCAAAGAGTCTTTTGAAAGGCCCCAACTGAATTTCCTGTAATGATTGTAGTCGTATAATTAAAAAATGATTTCATAAAAAAAAAACATATAACTATTTAAGATCACAAGTAATCAATTTATCCTATTTCAAAAAATGTCCACTACAAATTTTAAAATGAAATTACAATATTATTGTTTTTTGAAGTCTGTTTATTTTAGGCTCATTCCCTATGATCTTTAAAATACCTAATTTTGCAATGGACCACATTCTACCAAAAAGAAAAAAAATTCATAAACAAAATTTTACAAAGATTCTTCTTAATGGCTTAAAATATACTTGAGTGATTCTAGATCTTAAACAGAAAATAAAAAATAAGAGTAATTTGATAAATTTTGAATCAAAATATGATGCTTGGGGCTCTTATGGGTTAAGCAAATTTTGCATATATGATGTTACAATTAGAATTATAAGTTTGTTCAATTGTAAGTAGTTTGAAATTCTAATTGTTTTAGAAATAAATTATAATTTTAAAATCATTTCTATTATTTTATTTGGAGTTTCAAAGTAAAAATTGATAAATCTTCTATAATAGTTATATATAAGGTCATAATTGAACAATATTCTTAAAAAAGACTCAAAATTGTTTATTCAAGGAATTATAGTACTACCTTATAACCATGTTAAAAATGGAACTTATAGTTGAAGATATTCAACATACCATTGTTGTAGGGTAGGATTGGTGGAAAATCATTCTAAAAATAAAATCTATTTTATAAAAATAAAATGAACAAAAAACCAATATGGTGAAAAAAATAGTATTGGTTTTAAAAATCAAATTTTAACAATTGCAAAATCATATTTTTTGGAAATAATATTGATTTGACAAGAAAGTCCTACACTTACAATTAATAGTTTTGGGTCACTTGAGTAACAATTCCAATAGTCATTAACATATTACAATTGAAGATAGCAACAACATTATGCATCCATGACTTAACTCCAAAAGGTCTAAGGAGATTGCTTTGGATTTGTGATAACTTAGGTAGGCTCATTGATTTCATAATTAAAAATTTTTTTATGAAATTCTAGGGGTGGATGCTAATCATCTGAATCTACATGTGAAGCTTTGTTTGACATCATTCTAATAAATATTGCAAAAGTTAAAAGATTAATTCATTTTCAATATCAAAGCAAGTAACTAAAAATATATTATAAAGAAAGACTAATGAATTTTATTGGATTGTATAGGTTGATGCCTACTCAAAACATTTGAACCATTCAATTCCAAACAATGAGGTGAAAGTTAAAAGGAGTCTTATTTCATAGGCAATGAAGTTTAAAAAAACACATAAAGTCATTTTTTGAACTCAATTTTGAAACTTTACAAATAAAAGAATAAAAAAGGATATATATGGTTTATTAGAAAATTCTCAAAACTGGAGTCAATGATTCTCAATTCCCTTAAAGATATTTTATAATATCTTTTTTTCTTTCATCCAATACCACCTTGTACTTTATAAATTTTAAAAGATGAATCTAGAAGTTCTTTTGATATAATTTTTTTCATCTATATCTTTATCTTTATCTTTATCTATATCTATATTCTCAATCCATTTAATGATATGTCATCTAAATCACACAAGTTTTGGATATATGGGTTTTTTTCTAAAAATATTGAAAGAGAAAACTTCACTTTTAGCAAGGGCTAGCTAAAAAGTAGCTTTTTGAAGTTTAGTCATACTGAGCTTGCAATCAATGGGAATTTTTATTCTAAAATTTGAGGAGGATTTAATTTAAACAAGTTAACTAAGGATCCTATTGTTGGATTTGTTAGAGTAAATATAGATTATCATTTTAGTCTTACTTTGAGTATGAATATTTTGAAACTATTTCAAGCCTCAAAACATTGCAATATTTTAGGAGTTAATACTTTGGTAAGGAGAATTGTATTAGAGATGTGGACCAAAAAGTCCATTCATCACTTGGACCTTCCTATAAAGCCAATTTTCCACCAAATTTAAAATTGACTATATATTCTAAAAGTTGAGAAAGGAAGAAGAAATGTCATTAAAATTTGAGATGTAAGCAATTGTTCTACCAACGTTTTAATCCTTACCAAGTATAATTTTGTACCTATAGTTCCTTGAAAGAATGATAGTATCATGCTTTCAATATCCAACAACATTTTTTGGGTTCTACACCGCTCTTGAAAGTACCTCAAATCAAGCGAGCATCTTGTAGATTGAAGATGAATTAGTATTAAATTGCAAGTTAATTGGTGGTGGATTTAAAACAACTACCATAGCCTTCTAACTGTGATTTTAATTTATTTTTTCCAAAAAAAATTTCCTATTAATTTTTTGTTTGATTTGCCTCAAAATTTAATACCTTTTGTCTCTCTTTCGTAAATTTTTAAGTATGTAGTTAGTTGTATAATTTGGTGAAGTATGTTGGAAGGTGTCTCAATGAAGAAAGAATCTTTTTGTCCTCAACTCTATACCCAATTTGGCAACAAATCTCTCAAAATACAAAGTGAAAATTGTAAGGTCTAACATCTTCAAGTAAGTACTAATACTAGTATAAGCCTACATTCTCTATGCTAGATAGTGAAATTTGTTTTTCCCTCACTAATTTATTGACATTCAACACTATATAAATATTTAATATTATTGTGCAAAAATGCACCACTTTTGAATTAGGTGTTGTTGTAATTAGGACTTATAAACCTCCATATGTACAAATGGAAATATCTATAGAAATATCTATTGACCTTGATGGCTTATAAAGTAATTTTTGGGGGATAAGGCAACCTATTTATGTAGGCAACCTAATTTCACTGATTAGTATAATGAAAAATTTGGGATTAGTATTTTTATGTAATCCAAGATGGCTTTAATTTGTGTTGTATTAAACATATGTGGAGTTCTTCTAACTTTCACTCATAAAGACTTATAGATTCTAGATTCTAGGTGTGCAATACAATCAAAGGCTCAACTCAGTACTTGACAACAACCTCATTGGGTTGATATCCATTTGGACTAAGTGTGATAGTATATGGCTCCAATCTCCAGTGTTAGCTTGTAGGCATGGTGATACTATTATTTGGAGTAGGAGGGGACCTCCTTTGTACTCTTTTCACTCGTCTCTCTTTGACTCTTGTCTTTATTTCTTGCTTGGTTTCCCTTCATTGTCTAGCCTTGAAGCTTGGTTGTTGTTATTGCGTGTCCTTTTTAATGCTATGGCTTTTTAGCCTTGTATTTCAAAAAAATAAAACAAAGAACAAACATATGTGGAGTTTCTTTCAACTCCTATTGGCCCTTTGCTATTTCATGGCTTTAGGCACCTCATACATGAATGAAGAATCTATTGGAGATAGTTTTTACAAACTTCTCTACATGGATTGTTCACTTTGCATTGAGCCTTCTTTCATGTTCATAGCAGGTATCAAAAAATAAGCACAAAACAAAAATCACTTGTATTTGATTGTAACTTGTTTCAAATACCATCCTCTACAAACTTTGCCTAAAATGTACAAACTCTATGCACGAGAGTCTAGATTTGCCAAGGGACAATTTTAACCCCTTAATGCTAGATCTAAAGATAATAAGGTTACTTTTGAAATTGAAAAAAAGAAAAAATGAAGCTCCTCAAAGTCTCCTCAATGACTATTAATTAGATAAAGTGCACTTCCCACAACATTTAGGATCCACTAGTAGCTAAGGTAGTCTCCTCTTAAAGAAACTATTTTAGAGCTACTCTTCTTTTCAAGAAGGCTAAACTGCTTGAAACAATTTTCAATAAATTTTCCTATGAAGAAAAATGGAATTGGCATCCAAGTTGTTTCATATTTTTTGGAACTTTGTGCAATTAGTTACAAAGTTTTGACGTTGAAATGCAATGGTCACTAAAGAAACCATCTTCTAAAATGTACACTTTTTGGTACATTGAAGAAAGCAAAATGTACCCCTATGTCATGATTGCTTTTAGAGGAGACCACCTTACATCTAGTAGATGATTGAATGCTTGGCCCTTTTGAACAATAAACATAGAGATTTTAGGGACTTATACTTCAACCACAAAACTTCTCATTCATCCAAACCAATGCTTGATTGGTTTAACCCCTCAAGGCCCAAGCACTTTCTTGTACTTTTTCACAAGTTTGAACTTTGATTGACAATATGCATTGGACATCTAGCTTATTACATGATGTCAATTGTACTTTTGAACTTCCCCATTCAATATGAATATTGTAATATGAAATTCACTTAGATATACTTCTTAGAATGTAGAGAACTGAAGTTCTAACTCTGACCTGTTGAATAGGGGAGAGGCCCAAAGCAAGCTCCTTGGACCTTAAGACGATAAGATAGGAGGCTCTGAAAGCGCATAGGCTCTAGAATCGCCCACCTCTATAAATGTACACTATTTGAACATGCTACTTTTGTATCGTATCAGTGATGTACAAATAGTGTACATTTACAAAGGTGGGCGATTCTAGAGCCCCTTGCCATTTCAACTTCAAAAATTCAGAACTAATTCTACAGAACTCCAAAAAATATAAAACGACTTGGGTTAGATGCCAATTCCATTTTTCTTTCAAAGAAAATTTACTGAAAAATATTTCAAGAAGTTTTACCTCCACAAATTCCGGTTTCAGCTCTTAAATGAGCGCTTCATGGACCTCCTACCTTAAACTACACTTCCATGTATAGCGAATTTGATGCAATTAAGATATATTAAATAAACTTGCCATTTACCACACACATCCATCAACCAAACAACAACTATTGCCAATTACCAAACACTAACCACACAACTGCCAATTCAAGTGTGGTGAAAACAAAATTTTGTATGACCAACCTCTGACTGTAAATTGTATGGGTGAACGGGTGCAAAAATTTCAAAAATTTTCAACTAGATTTTAGCTTCATTGCCTTTAAATTGCTACAAAATTTGCATGAAGAAGTATCTTTACATTTTGTTTTAAGAAGATAAATCTTAACATGACATTTAATAATCACACCAAAATTCAAAACAAGCAAGTCTGTACATATATGTGAAGGTTTGAATTTCATCTGTGCAGTGATTGGCAAGTTTACTATAATATATATTTATAAAGATGTAAGTAAAAGTATGCAAAAATTCCAGAAAGAAAGGATTCCAGAGCCCAAGGGTTAGGGGAAGCACACCTATTTTCATAAATTAAAACTAGGGAAACACTTCAAAATTCATAATTCATTCATTCAATGATGATAAATGCATGTTACGGGGTTCTGGATTCCCCTTCCAATCTCCACCAAAGAGATAAGAGAAATTTAGATAAATAATGTTGTACTATTGCACACTAGTAAAACTTGTGAGCAATTGACTTGAGTTCTTATTTCTGTGTCTCAGCGCTTCAAACAATTTAAGTCAACACTCAAGAATTTACAAGCTCCCACTTGAGTCAGAATGTCACGAAAGACACCGGAACTAACCTTCTGGCTAACCAAGTACCCAACAGGGAGTTCATAACACATTCAATCAACACTAAAAGAAAGAAAATGTAAGCTTAGACCATGAAAGCCAACCGTCTAATAAAACAACTTAGATAAAGCAGTAATAATTGATCTCATGTAAATCTACAACATTACGTCTTGTAATATGCTCCCAGATAAGAAAAATCTCTCCTTGATTATCAAGGCAAAGAAACTGCAGGCCAGGAACTCATTACACAGATCTAAAGACTAGTAAGGAATAGAACTCAATCCTCTTCTTCCGCTTCCTCCAACCACTTAACAAATGGCTCCAGACCTTTCACGAAAGTTTGCCTGGTCAATAAAATAAAACAAAAATCAGTACATAAAAAAATCAAGCGCAAAACTCATCTGCACAAATAATCCAATGACTAAGGCAAATCCTAATACAGAAGCATTCAAAGAAGCATGAAAATGTACTAAAATATATATCTCCATGACAAGGGAAAAAAAAAATTACCTGCCCCTAGGATTGGAACCTTTTTTGAACCAGTTCAACACTGTGTCCTCTGCCAAGACATCCTGGTCATACAATGCTCGAATGATCTCAGGGAACAGCTTCATCAGCTTTGCATCCTCATAGCAATGTATCTGGATCTTGTACATTAGGTCCATCTCCAGCCTAGCAGTCGTGCAGAAAGCACCCAAAAGCTTGCCCCACTGCTTCACCTGTGCAGACACACATTGACAGGAAGTGAGCCCCTCTGATTCAAAATAGTCATTTAACCCCAAAGTGTCGAGCTGAAAATAGAAAGTCCACTTCGGAAGCTAATCGTGGTACATAGCAACTTTCAAAACATAAATCTATCGTTTAAAAAAGACGTGTAGAAGTTCTATTCTTTCTGCTCCCTTGAAGTTTCCTACATGATTTATTTTAACTCCTACGAATATGAAACTGCCCACTTAGGGTTTAAAAGAGTACGAACCCAAGTGAACAGCACAAAATTTCCAAACGCATTCTAATTAATACATAGGCTAAATAAATTCCAGAATCCTAACCTGATGCAGTGCCATGTTCGAGTTCTGCTGCTGATTCTTGCCGGACCATTGGACAGCATCCATGATGGAATCCCAGATTGTGCGAATAACATCCACATCTGGCAAGGTTACTTCTTTCCGCCTGACCTTCACCATCTCAATCACTTCATTCACATTCACATCCTCTGCAATCATGTCGGTCATGGTTGTGCGCAACTCCTTCAGCTTCACATCGAATACCTTCTTAGTATTGTATTCCACCAGCACACCCAGACCCTCCTTGCTGCAAACAACATAGAATTCTCCAATCAGCACCGACTCTAAACTTCAACGACGACCTCAATATATGAAAGCTATTACAGCAGATTACGTGCATCATGCGACAAAAGAAAAACAGAAAGTCACTGAAACAAACACGGCTAATACTCAGTCGATGCAATGGACATACTTGAAGTGTTCCGCAAAGCCCTCAATCGAACGCTTCTGCATCGGAAATAGGTCCAGGAGACGGTCGTCCATCTTCGCACGCTTCAGAAGACTCACCAAGTCGTCCAAACTGTTCTCCACCAAGTACACCTTGAAGGTGTCAGTCACGAAGTACAACACGATGCCCTTCGCGATCAAACTATCGCTCATCAACGCAGAGAAAATCGTTTCAGGTGGTAGGCCAGATAGCTTCTGAGAGAATGTCAACGCAGTGAAGATGGCCAGCTTCTTGCGATCCTCAGGTCCAAAGAGTTCCTGCACACAAAATAATTAGACGCTGAGTGAAGAACGAGAGAAAATGAAACCAGCGTCGGCCCACTTCGTAAAGAGAATGGACCGAGTTGTACATCCATCTGAGAACAGAAAGATCATTAACCCCTACAGGACCAAGGATTCCAGGTCTTTTATTGATCGCGTTGAGAAAAAAATAAAAGACATGGGGCCCAATATCATATCATGTGTTGTTCCAAAATGTAAAATCTTGCAAATCGGCTAATCCCGGTATGACTCAAAAACAGCTGAAAAAACCAATAGACCCAAATGAGGGCCTCATGGTGCTTCACGGGTTAAAATGTAGGTCATGCAATCCTTGTTTTCAAGAAGTGATCGAGTTCAGATAATAACATTGTAGACATTAGGTTGTGCACAGGAAAGAAGCTAACCAAGGATTGCAACAGCCGCTTCATCACATTCTCAAGAGTCTTGATCATGAACGGCCGACGCCTGATGATCTTCTGCAAGAACAGCACAACCGGGAGAATGCTCTCCCGTGTGTCCTCACAGTTCAGAACCGAGTAGGGGTGACGATCCCCTTCCTCGGGCTTGGTGGTACCCGGCTGGTTGCGCCCTCCAGTGAAAACAACCTGAGACAAAGACGAAGTGTTTCATCAATACCCAACAGAGAAGATTGACATCAAGATATACAAACGAATACGAAGTCATTAAGATGGTGAACACTATCAAACTGAAATAGGCAGAGCATAGAATTACAGTGAAAAAGGTCCCACCTCAAAGAAGGTATCGCCATATCTTGAAAAGTCGAGCTCCGATCCATCAATGTCCTTGGCAATAAGTTCCTGGAAGCACGAGCAGATAAGAATCTGACGTAATGACTCACATGGCAATTGTAGACCGAAGAAAATGTCAACAGAACGCATGGAAACAACAGAGCCCTTGGTGCACGCTTGACATACCAAGTCCCCCTGGTGCTCATTGTAAATTTGCACCACAGCATCTGAAAATGTTGCAGTGTCCAACGGAACAGCTATGTTCCGTTTGCGGGTTTTGATCCGCGTACCACTGCAAGCAATTACAAAATAACAATTTTCAGCTTCACCGCATACACCAAGCAATTTGATAATCGTCCACAATCACATCCAATATTTTGCACTATCGAAGCCTTCAACCTCAGAAGCAAAATTGATGAATAGCAGCAGGTAGTCATCATACCCAAGGGTCGGTTTCTCCTTCGAGCTGCAAACAAACAAGCAACAAACAATCAGTCATTAAATGAACAAGGAAACACGTAATAAACCATCTGATTCACTACAAAACCACAAAGAACTCGACACCATCTAGCTCGCAGAAAACCAGTAGGTTGTGCAGCAAAATTGCATCCCACTTTCTTATTCCACGAAATTGCAGTACTCACATAGAATCAAAATTCAGATATGCATTGCCAAAGCGATGACAAACACATAGACTGCGCTGTTTCAATGAACTTCGCAAACAAACCATACTAGGGTTTAGAAAAAACGAAAGCATCTCACTCGCAAATCAGCACTACGCACACCACCAAGCCCAGGAACTCAAGCGTATCGAAATGCGAACGACACCAAAGAAACTGACTTTGCTTGACCAGAAAGAAGACCGCGAAAGAAGCAGAAGCTGCGAAATAAGTTAGCTTCCTTGGCAGCGAATGTTCTCACCACATAAGTTCACCAGCGATGGAACCCTAAACCCCCGAATCCAATCCAAGATGCACCAAAAATCCCTAAAAAGAGAAGGGCGCATGCACCTACCTCATAAACTGAAGCGGGTATACCAATGGGGTGGCTAAAGGGGTGCGCGCAACGCAACGCTTGGGAGACGAACCAACGCTCCTGCTCGCAAAACGGCTGCGTGGGCTGGCTGTGGCTGGGACAACTGCAAGTGACCTAAACTTTACAGCCCCCTGGCGCATAAGAGCCCCAGGCGAGAGAGACTAAGGAGCGTGGGGGGACCCACCTCGTGGAGCATGATCCTGATTGGTCCTGTACATGTGTTGTGGATGGATAGTGAGTTGGTCTTACGGTACGTGAAGGACTGATTCGGCACACAGGTGTTGAATTGAATCTCCACGTCAGATTGTCAGGGGTCCTCGTCACTTCACACCAATCACAAAATGACACTTGGTAAATTGTAAATTGTAAAAACGACTTCATTTATACAAAATCTGACCTTCACATAGGGTAGCCATAGGGCCAAGGTTAGACCAAGTCAATTTTTAGGGGGTGCAATTGAGGAAAAAATATATAGAATCATCCACATGTGTACATTCATCCACAAAATTATCACTTAGTAGTAGCTCTTACCCAAACACTACTATTGGCAAATTTAGTGTTTTTGGAAAAGGGTTTAGTGAGTTCATCCATTTTTCCACTCATTCTTCTTATTGATAAAGGAGCTAGTGTCAAATTAAAGTACAATTCTACCAAAAATTCACCAATTTTTTTGGATTGGCTAGACCTCATTAAGTCTTGAGGAATTTTTATCTTTAGGTAAAATGCAAGAATATTTTATTCATTGTGATGGATAAATTTTGGAAATATTGTGATTCCTATTTCGAATTAAGAATTAATGGGGAGAGGTTGCGGATTACGAAATTGATGGCTCTACAACAAGGGGTGCATTCATTGCTAGGTGAAGAAATTGGACTTTTTTTACCAAACCACAAGAATAGATGAGGTCTATCTTTTGTCATATGAGGAGGAGCAACCAATTCTTTTTTACTTTTTATTGGTAGAATGGCTTGTACCTTGGATAACATGTCAGCTAAGAAAAGATAGATAAAATGGATAGAACCATCCACACGAGTACACTCGTCTACAAAATTACATATTATTCGTAACTTTCATCCACATATTGGTGAATCTAATTTTTTTATTAAGAAAGATTTGACTATTTCATCCATTTTCATCCATTCTTATTAGTATTAATACCTAAATATTCAACCTAAACGTAGTAAAATTATTTTTGGAAATTTATAATAAATAATGGAACTCCAACAAAATATCTATATTCTTGATTCATGTAGAAATTTGTTTCTTCTCTCCATTGCAGTATGAGGCATGGATTTTCTTGAAACTTCTTCAATGAAGATTAATTGGGTGGTTTGCAATTTTTACAACATTCATCATTTACATGGTGGATGCTTGAGTGCATTTGCACCTCAGAGGTTAAAGTATTGAGTGACAAAATGAGGTCAAATTTTGATGAGAATTTGCCATACAAAATTTGAGTGAGGAAGAAGTAGTCTTACTATTTATATGTATTAGAAGAGATTTGAGGGCATAGAGAGACTATTTCAGGCCTCTTCCCAATACTAGGAACAAGCCATTGTTGTCCCAAAAAATATATAAAAAAAACATTTTTTATTAAAATATGAAATAAATAATAATATTTTTTTTGAACTCTAGGAATTTGGGAGCTACTGTGGCAATGATCCCTACTGTTTGGGAACTTTCGGCATTTGCACTCTTCCAAATGTTGAAATCCCCTCCAATGTATATATATATTTTTTTAATTAGCTTTGCACTAGAAGGGAAGAAGCTTTGCAAAAGCTATCATGAGGAAGTTTGAGTCTCTACTTTAATTGAAAAACAAGCTTTCGCTATAGGGATCACGTCTCTTCTATGTTTGCTTGTTTCCCTTGCAACCATTGAGAATTGTATGTGATGGTTTGTAACAAATGAAATTCAATTTTAACCTTTGATATATGAAGGTATAATAATTCTTACTCTAAAAAGAATAGGCAGCTACACCTTATGTTGAAAGCCTTTTCTTTTCAACCTATAATGATGCCTAACAAGAGGAGCCTATGACTATGTACACAAACCTCAAAATCCCTGGTGTTATATATATTCTATTTTGCCACTATTATATATGAATGCAACTTTCTTATCCTTAAAGTCCTATAGCCTATTAATGTTGTCAAAAAACACTCAAAAATTCCATTTCTAGTATAAAAAGAGAAAATTTTAAAAATTATTTTTGTTGCATATCCAATCATGTTATCTTGCATATGAAAATGAGTGGAAGAAGTTTTAGAAACTTTGATTGGGTAGATTGCAAGATATTTGCATTTAAGTGAAGAAAACCATTTTCTTGCACTTTGTCAGTTAAGATTACAAGACTTTGAATCTTGTAAGTTAGAATTTTTTCTATTACTAGATTTGGAATTTAAAATTCTAATTTTTTATGTTGTTGAACTAAGTGGGAAAATTCAAAAAACAAGAACTTGATTCTCATTCTTTTAATTTGTAAATTGTTAAATAGAAACATATAAATCATGAATAGTTCTAAAATATAGTTATTGAAATATACTAATATAATTGCAAGATTGATGTAGAAGCAAACTAAAGCCTACAAAAAAAAAATTATTTTTTGAAAATTTTGAAAATTGAGTTGAAAACCAAACCAAATACATAATATTTTCACAAAGATCTAATTTGCCCTTGTTCCACTATGCTACATAACTTTCTCATCACTAATGCAAATAGAATGAATCAAACCTTTACATATTAGCAAAAATATAATCTATAAGAAACAAATCCCAAGTTCAATATTTTGGTTTAAGTGGCATAACTTTTGCTTCCATACACTTGTAAGAATAAATATTATATTTGTAGAAAGAATGTATGTTTTATAATTTTAAAATAAAATTTAGGAAAATCATGCAAAATGTTGAGAAAATAGGTATTTGCCCAAACTTTTATTTATCCATGTAGGACATTGGCCCTTTGGGACATATATCCAAACTATACAAATCATGACCCCCCTCCAAAAAAACCTATAAGCCCTAACCCTAGAAGGATGGGCCCATGACCATTGATATCAAGACTCACTATCCATCACCATCCAGTATCCATTATTGCCATCTTGCAATTAGAAATGAATAAAAAATATATATATTTATGTTTCAGAGATGAAATCATGTGTTTGATAATGTCATAAAATTTTCAAATTTTTTGGGAATAATTTGAAGTTATTGTGAATTCTTAAGAAAAAATGAAGAAAATTCATATTAAACATAGAATATAATTGAAGAATTTGAACTTCTCACTATAGATGTGTATTTTAGTGCATAACATTAGAAAAGTCATTATTACAATGAGGAAATTTGCAATATTGTTCGCTAAAAATGTACTCAAGCAACTTCAACAAAAGAAATTGCATGAAAAAATATTTTTATCCATCTTACAGTCTTAGATGAAGTCATCTATAGCACCTACATTAATGCTATAGAGTTAATTGATAGACTTAAAGAAAAAAATCTCTAAGAAGTCTTAAAATGATGACCTAAATCATAAAAAAAATGTTATGTGTAAGTCAACCCCTAATTGCCTGATCGACCATACATAGTTGCTCCAAAATTTTAGGCTCAATTTGGTGTAGGCAATCAAATTCCTTTGACCATTCTAAAATTTTTCACATGTAGTATTGAAGGTTAACTATTAGAAGCTTTTATTTTTCATATATATATATATATATTTTTTTTTTTTAATTTTTTTAATTTTTTTAATTTTTTTAATTTTTTTTAATTTTTTTTTTTAATTTTTTTTTTTTGAGAGGTCCTCAAAGGCATATATGTACCATTAGTGGAAGATAGAGCTTGCCAATTTTACTTGATTTCCTAAATTTGAGCAAAGCTTGTCAAATTCACTTGATTTGATATCTAAAAAATTGTACTCACCCATTTACTTTGAAAATGGTCGTAATGAAAAGAATAAAGTGTTTTCATAATTTTCACCATTGAAAATTTAAAGACACATATAAAAGTGTTGATTTGGAGTTATTTGTGATTTCTACTTATCAAAAAATTTGCACTTCAACAATTGCAAGGTTTGGGGAAGTGCATTTTAGTGTACTAATACAATTTCTAGTTGTTCATATCACCTCCAATTTCAAAAAAACTCTTGTATGCAACTTTTTCAAACATTGTAGGTAGGGGCAACATACTAAAAATAGGATATGTACATTTCTCTTGTTATAATCTCACAACTATTCAATTTTCCACTCAAAATTGGTATGTTTACTAATAGCAAGCTATTTAAACATCTAACAGTTCAATTTAAAAAAAAATCAATTTGCTTCATTGGAAATAACTAGAAGCCTCAATAGGTATTGAAAAATTCACACTAGTAGAAAATAGTGTTGATTTCAACAAAATTCAGCTAACACAAATTTCAATTTTGTGCTAGAAAACACAAAAACTGTGTTGGCTACAATTTCTATGTTTTTTGGCAGAAAACTAAAATTTGCGTCAACTGAGTTTTGTTGAAATCAATGTTGTTTTCTATTGGTGTTAAGATAAATATGATTGATTTCTAACCATTAGTTTCTTGGTTTCTGACCATTTTCTTGGATGAAAAAGTATATGAATATGATTGAAAAGTATTTTTTGGTCAAACAGATGGATGAATGTAAAAATACAATATTTCACCAAATTTTAAATGATCACCAGCCTAGCACTTTCTCAAAAAGTAAAAAAAAAGGGCTACTCATCACCCCCCAAGTGAATCCAAGGGTGCAGGTCAAAAAGAAGACCCTCTAATTTGTACTTCATCAATCCCTAAACGTCCAAATTCATCTCCAAAATTGACAATTTGAGAAAAATCATTATAAGGTGCTATTTGGAAGCATATTTTGGAATTGAAATGCAAATAGAAGTTGTAGATTTTGTTTTGTAGATTCCATCTATATGGTTAGATTCACCAATGCTATCACCAATCTTTTTTTATAAATTTTAAAAGAGAAATTCCAAAATTCCTTCAAAATTCAATTGCAAGTAAAATATTATCAATTTTTGAGTAAAATTTGTTGGAATGGGTTTGAAATGAGTTTATCTTCACATGGTGATTTTTTGAAATTTTTGTGTTCTTTCTATAACCTCATTTTGGCTAATCCACTTTTGAACTAAAGTCAAGGCAGTTTGACCACGTGACATACTTGCACATTTGTAATTTTAGAAAAATATGATCTCTAGTAACACCAAATCCAACCCTTAGATAGGACGAAAACTTGATAATGTATCTTCACAAATTAAAATAACTTTCATCCAAGTAGCTGGGAGGATGAAATTGAAGTTTCAATCTGTTCATCGACGGGTTTAGGGGTTATCTTCTGTACCTCTACTACCGAAATTAGGACCTCTGTTAGCAAATATGAATTCAAATTTTGCAAATTTTATCATGCGTGACCGAATAAAAAAATTCAGAGTTCTTCCTTGGGGGCGAGCGAGGGGGTTGGTTCACCCCAGCCCTCTGACAGGGTCCTGTCAAATTTCTCCCCATTTCCTGGCACCTATTTCAGGATTTCATTTTCAGGACTTCTTGACCACAGCGAGTTCTGCAGAACACTCCCAAGTACAGTTCTAATGACAAAACTAAGACAATGTTGTCAGGTGAGGGACTGCATCTAGATTACAAGAGTTAAAGTCTTTGGCCACCAACTGGTGCTTGAATCTTTCTAACTTAACCCAAGGACAAGTGAAGTGAAGTGAAGTTCTGGTAAAAGAACTCGTGGCCGGCTTTTGCAGATCCAGATTGTCAATCACAATGCGTATCACGATAGGAACTAGTTGCACTTTGTCAGACAACAATAAGTAGTTCATTGTGAGATCAAACTACTATGGAATCCAACTATTCATAAGCCAAGAGACAAGGTCAATTTCGCCCAAAGCATGAGGCCACGCAAAAACGCTCTCATCTACAAGGAGTACTCTCTATAACAAGATCCGGGAGCCTACTCTTGTTATTTCTGTAACAATATCAAGCACGACCAAACACCATGACCACCTACATGAGGATCTCACAAACAACAACTCGTGTATACAGAATGAACGGAAACTAATAAATGAGAACTTAGACAACTCTTCAAAACCATACAAAGAGAGCCTCCATAAAATGTAAAGAAACAGAAAGAGCAAGCTGCAGTGCACACAGCCTAAATTCTGTGTCTGCAACAAAACTTCCATAATTTACCGTACAAATGATAACAAGGCAACAACAAAAAGTTCTTCACTTTTCTTGGCAAAAGAACTGTAACCAGGCAAACTAGCTACAAACAATCCCAAAGGTTCACGGAGAACCAATCACTCCTCTTCTTCAGCTTCCTCCAACCATTTGACGAATGGCTCCAGACCTTTGACAAAAGTTTGCCTGTCCATGAGAGAAAGAAATATCATGAGAAAAATCAGATCATTACATTGGTTCCAATCACATTGAATGATAATACGTCAAAAAATTCAGCACATTCATAATCCACAGGGAGCTTCAAAGACCACTCACCTGCCCTTAGGGTTAGACCCTTTCTTGAACCAGTTCAAAACTGTGTCCTCGGCCAAAACATCCTGGTCATACAATGCTCGAATGATCTCAGGGAACAGCTTCATCAGTTTTGCATCCTCATAACAGTGAATCTGGATCTTGTACATTAAGTCTGTCTCCAGTTTAGCAGTCGTGCAAAAAGCACCCAAAAGCTTGCCCCACTGCTTGACCTGCGTACATAGTATGAAAGCATGTAAGAGACAAGCAATCTAACAGACGAAGCACCATCGTCAGTAAATCAACAAAATACAATCTGCACTAACTGTGCAGAGCAGGATCGTACTGGAGAGAAAAGAAGTGCCCAAATAAGTGCTAGTGCACAAGATAACTAACCTGGCGAAGAGCAAGATTAGAGTTCTGCTGCTGATTCTTGCCGGACCACTGCACAGCATCCATGATGGAATCCCAGATTGTGCGAATAACATCGACATCTGGCAAGGTTGCTTCTCTTCGCTTCAGCTTTACCATCTCAATCACTTCGTTCACATTTACGTTCTCAGCAATCTGGTCTGTCATGGTTGTGCGCAACTCCTTCAGCTTCACCTCAAAAACCTTCTTGGTATTGTATTCCACCAGCACACCCAGACCCTCCTTGCTGAACACACCAACCATACACATCAGCACTGCTTCTCAGCAACCAGTCACTCATTGTAAACTACTTGCATCATGCGACAAAAGAAAAACAGAAAGTCACTGAAACAAACACGGCTAACACTCAGTCGATGCAATGGACATACTTGAAGTGTTCCGCAAAGCCCTCAATCGAACGCTTCTGCATCGGAAATAGGTCCAGGAGACGGTCGTCCATCTTCGCACGCTTCAGAAGACTCACCAAGTCGTCCAAACTGTTCTCCACCAAGTACACCTTGAAGGTGTCAGTCACGAAGTACAACACGATGCCCTTCGCGATCAAACTATCGCTCATCAACGCAGAGAAAATCGTTTCAGGTGGTAGGCCAGATAGCTTCTGAGAGAATGTCAACGCAGTGAAGATGGCCAGCTTCTTGCGATCCTCAGGAGCATACAACTCCTGCAAACATGAAAATAAACAAGCAAACACACTGTGAGCACATGCCTCATTAGAACTGTCAAAAGTTGTCCATGAACGGTCCTCGCTAAAATCAAACACTCGAGAAATCCGTGAGATCATGGGGCTCCTCAAAGTAAAACGTCAAGTAAGGTTAATCTGCTCACCAAGGACTGCAACAGCCGCTTCATCACATTCTCAAGGGTCTTGATCATGAACGGCCGACGCCTGATGATCTTCTGCAAGAAAAGCACAATCGGAAGAATGCTCTCCCGCGTGTCCTCACAGTTCAGAACCGAGTAGGGGTGACGATCCCCTTCCTCGGGTTTGGTGGTTCCCGGCTGGTTGCGCCCTCCAGTGAAAACAACCTGAGACAAAGACGCAGTGTTTCATCAATCTCCAAGCAGGATTGAAGTCACTCCTGAACATAACAACCGGAGATCATGTAACAGGCATTCTAAACATTGATGTACAATTTCAAGGTTAAAAATTTAACAACTACTCACCTCGAAGAAGGTTTCCCCATATCTTGAGAAGTCGAGGTCCGAGGCATCGACATCCTTGGCGATGAGTTCCTAAACAGATTGATCATTCAAACTCGGTAAGCAATACTTGGCATTTTCACTGAACCAACGCAGCGAACAGATCATGAGAGCGAAGACGCGTAGGACGGAAAAATACATACCAAGTCTCCTTTATGCTCGTTGTAGATTTGGACAACAGCATCTGCAAATGTTGCTGTGTCCAACGGAACTGCTATGTTCCGTTTGCGGGTTTTGATCCGCGTGCCACTGCAAACGACAGTGAAGAGATAAGTTTAACATGACTGAGCAAGACCTAGAAACGACAGCAGAATCCACGTCGAACAAAAGTCGAACATGTGCAAGACAACCACAAACTTTACACCTGGAAGCGTGAAAGCTACAATACTTACCCGAGGGTCGGTTTCTCCTTCGAGCTGCATAACAAGAACACACACGCACCCGAAGAATTAGGAAAAACTGAACCAAAATGGTTTAATCATAAAAATTAACTCCAAGATCTAGATTATCCGGTAAAATCGTACTTCATTAATCCCTAATCACCGTGACGAATATTCGTTCAGACGAAAAGACCTAATCATCCAACAGTACAAGAAACCCTAGATTGTGTGCCCAAAATCCTATCCGAGCTATCCCTTGAGATCGAATTATGAAGATCCAGAACGAGAACTTCAATAACACAAACGGCAAGCACCGCAATCTAGGTACGCATCCTCATAGTGTACGGATCGCATCACCTACAGTGAAAGAGTACATCAGTGGACATGTCACAAGCGTGACACCTGACAAAGTTCCCATGAACGAATAGAACAAAGAAAGGAGACTCCTCTCAATCTTAAGCACTCGAGCACCAGAAACAATGCCTGGAGCAGGACACACAACACACAGGAAAAAGGCCGAAACGATATACAACCAAATCACGGCCTTGGAAATGGATCCGAGGGCCGAAACTACACAAAACGCTCATGAATAGAAAGCTACGAGAAAACTCACAACCAACACGATCACACAAGACACCATTTCCGAAGCATGCTTCGCAACAGGCACCGAGAAGAGGAAGAGGAAGCGCCATCCCAAAGCCCTAGTTATTACCTCATAAACTGAAGCGGGCGAACGCACGGGGTAGAAAAAGGAGAGGGGAGTCGGAGAGAGCACGTCCTGCAGATGGAAGACGCACCAGCGCCGGCGACGAAGCTACTACACTTACACTTACGAACTTCGAAATGGGGCAACAAGCTGGCTAAGTTAGAGCAGCAGCGACATAGAAACTCCAAAAGTGAGTGCGTCAGAAGAGGATTACTGGCGAGGAAGAGGCGAAGCAACGCTGGCCTTCCTTTTTCTATGGTTCGACGACGCCCCCCGCGGGCAAGCGCGCGTACGACCGCGCTCGCGAGTGCGCGGGGAATGGCGTTGGACGGTTTCCACCGGGTCCCATTCATTATTTCCGTTTGGTCAAACGTGTGACCTGGCTTTAGTTTCATTATGGCCTCGCGGCATGTGACTGAGGAAGTACTGAACCCCTTCCCCATGTTCCCACTTGTCCTCCTTTTCAAATTCAGGTCGGATAGGGTACAATCAAGGTCTTAATCAAAAGAGTGCCCTAAATAATAAATAATAAATATAAGTTCACTCTAGAATGTGTGAGTCTAGGATATTGAAATTAGGGATAATGGAATTTTGATCTCTAATAAAATAAGCAAACACTTTTTTAAACATCATTTAAGTCTATATCAAAAATTGAACAAAAAATCACTTTTTTGTAACCAAAACACCATATTTTGAGTTTAGTACTCGTATAGTTATGATTGTTTGCCAAATCTTTGCAATCAATTGATCACCACTAATTACTGCGATAGAGATATTGAAAAAATATTGAAAAAATATTTTTGCCTGAGTATAGTAAAATAATTGTAATGAATTTTTTTATAGAGATTAAGAGTTGTAAATTTGCTAAATAAAAGATATGAAGAGATAGAATAATAATACTAGAGCCTTTGAATGGACAAGGTTGACCAAAGTTCCAAAAGGCAATATTGAGTGTTGCTCTACTGGACTAGGTTGGGTAAGGACTAATTTGTTAGAGTTCTTGCAACATTATCACATACATGTGTAGTAAACAGGTTTCTAAACATCAATATCACAAGGAGATTTAGCATACTAGGATGTATCGTATGCTTTCGAGGACAATGACAGTCAAAGGTCCAAATATCAATATCACAAGGAAATCTAGCATAATTACTAGGACAAACTGTATGCTTTAGAAGACAATGATAGTTAAAGATTCAAATATCAAAATGACAAGGAAATCTAGCATAATTACTAGGATGGACTACAACACTTTAAAAGGTGACTTCAGTCAGAGATCTAAGCATCAACATTACAAGGAGACTATCTAGCATACTAGGACAAACCATAGTACCTCAAGGGACGACATCAGTAAGACTTTCAAACATCAATATCATGAGAATATCTAATAAACTTGAACTTTGAGCTTTCGAAGAGAAGGTTGATGGAGTTGCGGAAAGTAATATTATGAAGAGATCTTTTGGTCTTCGATTGGTAAAGCTTTAGAAAGTAAGATCAATCAAAGTTCCAAAAGGCATCATCTTCTAAACCTTTAAGAGATTAGGTTGAAGTGAACTTATATAGACAAAATAAAAGCCAAGTTGTTAGATGTTGTGCACCCGACCTAATTTCAACATAGATTGAATATGCTAGTTTAGATGCAAAAAATCCTCTAAACTATGAAGTTAGATAAGTTCAAAATGATGATGTCATATATATGTCTATTGTTGTATATAGTCCACTTTATCCAAATTTGAGTTTGATCAAGCATTCTAAGACATGTTAAGTAAAGCTATGAAAGCAAGGTCAATAGAAGTCTAAAAAACAAGGTCAAATGCCAATGTATTACTTACAATTTGTTCAATTCAAGTTCAAGGTTTATCAAACAAGCTTAAATAAACTTCAACCACCGGCTTCAACCTTTGATATATTTTTTGAGTAGATTGTGCAAGGCTATTTAGAATGGAATATCTAAGACTTTGAATGCCTAAATACGTTTTGTTGAAAAAATAGAATATTTATGTGTTCTTCAAACAAATTGAAGGGTGAAACTTCTTGTAATTTTAATATAGTAAATTGAAATAGTTTCTTACAAGAATGGTTACAATTTCCTTTCGAAATATTTAGATCATTTTTTAAGCCAATTCTTAAAATATATAGCTTTATAAGCACAATGAAAAATGTAATGAGTCATGTATTTGTACTAACAAATGTCAACCATAAAATTAGATTTTAATTTGTCAATAGTTTGTGATTTATCTTAAATATTTTGAATTTCAAAAATTCATTGTTTAATAATTGCTTGACCAATATCTATCCAAAATCTCATTGTTAATATGATCCATGTTTGATCCAATACTTTAGAAGATATTAAAACTTTGACTTCCAAAAATTTCATTCCAAGCACATTTCTAAAAGAACTATCAAAATATTTTAGAAGAAAAGAATTATTTCAAATAGATTAATAATATATAATAATTTCTTTAAAGAACTGAGAAACTTTAAGAAAAATTTGAAGATTTTTAGTTTTCTAATGTCCATGTTTGAATTCATGAAACATTTGTAACTCTTTTCATAAGAAATTATGGTATAATTCTAATATAAATTAAAAAATTGATGATAACTCAAGGTTAGAATTCTAAGACCATTTAAAATTAATTTTTATACCAAAATTAATTTCTATATTCATCCATGGTTTTTGAGGATATCAAAAATCACATCACCTAAACATTTAGTGCATGAGGACAAAAAACAAGGTATGCATTCACCTTTAATTAAATGTTTATAAAACAATTCATAATACTTTTCTTTCCAATTTTAATATTTTAATATAAACTCTTGAAGTCACACTTAAAGGACATGATGTGTTCTTTAATAAAAATTGTTAAAACTACCATTTGTTGGTGCATTGATCAAAATTATAATTAAAAATCTATTTTTAAATTTCAACCATCAATGTGTAGTAGACTATTAACACAATGTAGGGGAGGCAACCCATTTCTGACCACTTAAGCAAATACATGTATTTGCAAGGGAGTTTTTAATAGTGGAAAATTTTCCCATGTGGAGAAATAGAGTTTATAAGATTTCCATAATTTTCAGATTTTTATTTCTCAAAACAAAATTACAATGAATTTTAAGCTAAAGATTTTGTTCCCCCCCATATTGGTCATATATACCTTCCTATTTTACAACCAAGGGTTGGTTTCAATATTGAGAGTGTTGTAGCCAATCACAATGCACCACAATTGCACCTGGAACTGTGCCAACATTAATCATGTTAATCACCTTCTGATTGAAATTACTACACCTTACATTGCTATAATGAGGGAGTGATCAGGAATGGGTTGACTCCCCCATGGAAAAATTTGACCACATCAATGCAAGACTACAATGTTTGAAGTGAATAAATTTTTTTTAATTTTCACCCCTATTTATTTTGGTCATCATTTCAAGCCCTCTTAGAGAGAGATTTTTGCTCTACTCGCAATTGAACCTCTATAATATTGAGTACAACATCTTGTAAAGGTGTGTTAAATTTCAAGAACAAATAAGAGGTAACCTTATTCTAAACTGTTTTGTAATACAAAGAGGTCAAGCAAACCAGTAATACATAAGCCATTTTCAAATTGTTTCTTATCCATAGAGGATTCTTTTTTGAATCGAAATGATAAAAATATGAAGCCAAACATTTAGAATATATATAAATTTTTATAAAAACTTTGATTGCATAGAATGCATGATTATAGTCTTTGAAGTTAGAATTTTTTTACCTTGTCCCAGTAGGATTAGTAGAATTTGACTTGTCTTGGAGCTAGCCTTTGAATGAGATTTTTGCAAGATAGATTCTTTCACCAAGTCTTAGAAAGTGGGAAGAGTTTAAACATAGTGCATCCTCAATTTATGTTGAACATCTAATATTAAAAAAACTTTATGAATAATTAAAGTAGGGCTTCAAACTTGTAGTTCCAAGTTTTGGGGGGGATATATGCAATAAAACATACACAATATAATAGCATTTGTATTCATTGAATCACATCATAAATAGTTAAATGAAATAACCTACTAATAAAACTTGCACCATATTTTACATTACAAAATTTTATGAAAATTTAAGGCAATTTTTTTTCAATAATGAAGTAAATTAACCTCAACCTCCATTGTTATTTCAAACATAAATTTAAAGAAGTTGAAGGGGAACTTGATCTCTCATTCTAATGTCACAACATTGGTCAAATATCTTGGGAGGATTTTATACCTCATTTTATCGGGCATTTTATGCATTTTCATTATCATTGGGAAAATTTGGTTCCTACTCGGGTAAAATCTATCTACAATTTATCAAAATGTTCTAGGTAAGAGTGTAAATTTAGAACACTTTGATATTCTTCATGGAATCAAAGGCATAGAAGCTCATATACTATCCTACCTTAAGTGTAGGGCAATGTTAGTACCTCCCTACTACAGGTTTATTTTTTCCTCAAAAAAGGTATAATAATAGATGCTAAAAATATAATTTTTTTTCCAATATTATTATATTTAATATAATATTTTTTGAAAAATATTTTTCCTAAAATTTTGGCATTGATTATTATAATTTCTTTCCATTGATCCTACTTTACAACTACAATATTTGATCAATATATAGCAATGTAAAATTGTTGTATTTTTGGAAAATAAAACATTTTATTTTATATAATCACCTAAGAAATTAGATTTGTATTTTTCAACCATGTTATATTTTTTAATTATTATCATTATTCTCTAGATGGATGGTCATAGACTAGTAGTTGCTTCAAAGATGAGATACAAAGTGGAGATACATCTACATCATCGTCTCTACATGTACTTATTCTTCCTTTGTCTCATTTTTCTAAATCAATCTCTCTTTCAATATTGTTTGTTACATATAGTATTGACTTTAATCAATAGTATTGGAAAATATGAATTGTGGTGTATTTGTATGAAACATATTTAAGGTAGGAGGTCCATGAATCGCTCATCTAAGAGATGTAACCGGAATTTGTGGAGGTAAAACTTCTTGAAATATTTTTCAGTAAATTTTCCTTGAAAGGCCAATGAAATTGGCATCTAACCCAAGTCGTTTCATATTTTTTAGAGTTTCATAGAATTAGTTATGAATTTTTGAAGTTGAAATGGCGAAGGGCTCTAAAATCCCCCACCTATGTAAATGTACACTATTTGAACATGCTACTTTTTCATTGTACCAATGATGTACAAATAGTGTACATTTACAGAGGTGGCGATTTTAGAGCCTTTGCGCTTTTAGAGCCTCCTACCTTAAACATGAATAAAACTATCAAATTATTCTCAAAAAGCTACAACTGGATGGTGATGCAATTTTCTTATTCAAATTTATAGAAATGACTTTATAATATTGCACCAAAAAAATTTAGTTTTGTTTCGACCCAAACTCAAATTTCTCTATTCACATTTCCTACGTGCTTATGCGGTAGTGCTTGTTTTCATCAACAATGATAAAAGATAGATATTAGAGTGTATTTCTATGAGACATACTCAAATATAAAGACAATTGTAATCTTACACTTACAACACTAAGTTATATATTCATTGATCTCTATACTAAATACTCTCATTAGGTTGCCCTCATTATTTGGTTGTCCAATCTAATAATAGGTACATCATGAAAATATAGATTTCAAAATCTACAATAAGGATATACAATAGAAATTAAAATGTATCTTATTCATCATTTTATTGATTACATACATTAGTGTAAAATGTAAAGAAAATAATGTAGGACAACCTAATGAGAATATTTGGTGTAGTAATACTACTTTCAAAGTACAAATAGGTTCAAATTGTTGTCTCACATACAATTATTATTTGGCATGCAATAAAAGTTGACAAATCATACCTATATTCAACATCAACTAATAAAATTTTGGCTTGTCAAATATTTTGCATATAATAATCAAAAGATTTATTATTTCATTTAGTGAGTTGGACTTTTTTACTAATTGTTGGATAGACATATAAAAATTATTTTAGTTTAATATTTGATATCCATCAACAACTAAAGTGGTAATTTTTTGATGTCTACACCTAATTAGAAGTATACAATAAAAGTGAGTGCCATCAACTTCTAAGTACTCCATAACCTATATTTTAGAACAGATTGTTTCAAGGTGATATTTTGTCCAAATAACTTCTCATTCATCCAAAGGACACTTGATTAGTAAAAAGATAACCTTTCTTTTACAAAAAATAGATACACTAGAAGAGGCCATATCCTTGTAACACTTGCTCTCTTTTCTACAAAGATCCTACTCAAAAATTTTCACATTTAGCTTCTTTCAATGCAAAGCCTCCTCCCCTTTGATTTGAATCCAAAATTTTTGATGAAATTAAGGTAAATAATGTATTTGGTGAGACATTTGATCCTAGATGTTGCAAAAATTAAAAAAAGGATTCAAGAGCTAAAGGGTTGAGTGTAGATGGATGGTGATGCAGTTGCCTCCAATCGGTGGAGAGGAGCGACGGTACATGACCCAGTAAGGCAGTTTCCGTGTAGCACACCCCTGTCTCCATGGTGGAAGTGTGTGTGTTTGTCTCACTACTGTGTGTCTCTTGTCGGCTTGGCTGGAATGTTTGTGGCGGAGGACCATCGCACTTCGATTTCACCTGATACCCATCACCAATTCAATTGCGACATCAGAGATTCGCATCCTGCATTCCGTTAACTGTAATTGAGGTATGCATTCCATGGAGATTGAACTTCCGCATGTAGATTTTCGTTGCTTTTGGACCCGCTCGTAGTTCCAATTTCATCTGGATATGGTGACGCCCATTGGGATACAAGTCCATTCTGAACAATCCAATTCCGAAATTGCATCAATTTGAGCAAGGTGATTAGCAGAGAAAAAAGAGCAATCCGTTGCTTTTGGAAGATTGCAATTGACGATTGAGAATTAATTTTCCAGGGGCTTTGCTTCAGAGGTGCGCCATGGCCGCAGTGGCCACATCATGTATTACATCAACGCTGCGCTACATGCCCACAGCTGGAGTATCTTCGAGAGCGCGCTCCACTTTCAATTCTAGATCATCGTCGGTGTTAGTGCTCAGGAAACGTTCAACATGGAGGTGTATGTCCAAGGCGGAGGAAGAGCAACAAGAATTGGAGCCACTGATTCCACCCCCAGCAGACTGCTGTAATCAGGTATGGCAATCACGAGACCCTAAATTACTGTTTGATTAGGGCTACGACTGTGTAGGAGTATGTGTGTAATGTTCTGATGGACTTTGGCTTTGGCAGAAAGAAATTGAAGAAGTGATGAAGGCTGCCCCGGAGACTGTGAAAGAGGAGGCCAAATCCGCGGAAGTAAATTTTCAGCAAATTGGACCTACGAAGCAAATCAATCGTGTTATTGCGTTAGGGTCCGTCCTTGTTGCGGTTGGTCTCTTTGCCTCTGGGAGGCTGGACGGTTCGGCTAGACCGGGGTTAGGCCAGCTCACTGCTCTTGCCGTCCCTTACGAGGAGGTTTGAATCCACTCCATTCTAGTTGTAATTTGAATTTGACATGTTTTCTAGAAATCAGAGTATGTTAGCTTCAGGTTGAAAGGGCCCGTGGAGGTCAGCTCTTCATACCAGTAGTTATTAAACCATAAGGACTAAGATTTCACGGTATTAGAATGACCAATTTGATCGATCATATTGTGAAAATTATAGAGAGATCTATAGCGCCGTGAGAGATCAACTTGGTTACAGAGTCAAATCTGTTGAGATCAAAGTTTTTTCACTGCATATAAATATCTTATGCAATTTTAAAATGGGAGGTTGAGGATTACGAAAAGACAATAGACAACCCCAGTTTTGATAAAAAAAATCAGTGGCCATAGTCGTTTAGTCAAGTCATGCTTGCACCACTTGCGGATCAGTCCAACCGAGCGTATGAGTAGATTAGTAACAGGTGATAGTATAGGAGCCGGGATCAGGTCCCTGATGGTTTTAGTATCCTCTACCTTAACACAAGGTGTGATGTTGGTGTTCAGGCTTTAGCGAACGGAAGACCTACAGTGGTGGAGTTCTACGCTGATTGGTGTGAAGTCTGCCGTGAAATGGCCAAGGATGTTTATAAAGTGGAGGAGGAGTATAGGTATGCCAATCTCATCTCCAATGTTCGCCCTTATCTTCCACAACGATCTGCCTAGTCCTTCAGTTGTAAATGAATTCATGTGCACTTTCATCTGAATTTCGGCACTACAGGTTGGGGTGAAGCTCAGTTCTCCACCCGAGCTCTCCTCTTATTAAGGGCCCAAGCTTATCTTGTGCCCAGTATGCATGAAGGGACATACCGAATTTCTTATGCATTTGTTCAAGATTGCCATCTTAATCTATAGACGCCCCTTGATTGGATGATTCTTTCGACCATTACTTCTTTCTTGGCATCAAAACCGGCTGTATACGCTATACGATGGTAAACTGGTTAGAGACCTATTCCCCGTCTCCTATACCAATAGTAACTCATCTATAACTCATCTATTCATACACTTGGTTGGATTTTTTAGCAAGTGGTGTGAGAATGACTTGGCTGAATGTATATGGCCATTGATTTTTGAATGGAAATGGGGTTGTGTACTGTCACTTGTAGTGGTCTAGAACCTTCACTTGGAAAAGAAGTGCATAAGATATTGCATAAGAAATTCATACACAGTGATTGATCGTAACAGATTTGGCTCTTGTTCCCAAGGATCTCTCGACAGCTAAATGCGGCTCCCACGAATCACTCTCCTCCATACATTAAAGTGCATAAAACGAAACGAATAGGATCCTCTACCTTATGCTTTATGATCTGCATATGTGCTGCTTCGTTGTACTCTGCTTGTATCCTTCTTTGGATTGCCTTGACGAGTCCTCATTGAGTTTTAACTAACTGCGGGTATTGATTTTGCATGCAGAGATCGGATCAACTTTGTGATGCTGAACGTGGACAACCCAAAATGGGAACCAGAGTTGGATGAGTTCGGAGTTGAGGGGATACCCCACTTTGCATTTCTGGACAGGAAAGGAAACGAAGAAGGAAACATTGTTGGCCGTCTACCACCCAACATTCTTCGTGAGAATGTCATAGCTATGTCCAAGGGTGATGCTACTATTCCTCATTCTAGTGTTGTCGGTAGTTTTTCGTCAACTGATAGTAGGCAGGCTCCCCAACTTGCTGGTCCTCTAAGCCATAGTGAAAGCTGAGCGTACATTTTGTAATTCCTCGACTGAGGAATCCTGTCAATTTTTTCGGTGGAAATTCTGCTGTTGCATTTCTCTAAATTGAATTCCTGGTTAGCTTCTGAGCCTTCAGTTGCCACAATGGCAACAACCGAAGGCGATTTGTAATTTTTTCTTCTATAACTAATGTCTCGTGTCCAAAACTAGTTTCAAGTGTTTGTGATTTGCGAGAAATCACGGCCCGAGCCATCTCAACGACATTAGCTCCAAGAGTCATTTAGTATATAAGAAGTAAACACTGTAATAATTGACTCTTTTAAAGGGTGCTTACTCCATGTCAGTTGGAATCTATTTTAGCCTTGATCGAAGCTCGGGTGCTTGACGGATTCAATACAAGAACCCGATTGCCTTGTTAAAAAATAATAATGAAAGTGATACCGACTGACTGAAGTTCCAACTGACTGAAATGCCGGGAGACTGCGAGGAGCCAGCTTTTCGAGACTTGAGCAAGATTCTTATCGGACGCTACGGCAGAGGAAACACTAAAGTGTGAGCGAGGACGATATCTCAGGATTGCAATCTCGTGTTTTATATTAATTATAACAGTTTCCCTTTTTGTTGTAGGGAAAGCTAAGGCATTATTGCTGTGTGGTGCCATGGATATCCTGCGTTGAAGATTGATTGACCAGTCGAGATCTTCGCTGAGAATCTCAGCTCAGGGACGCGTGTGTGTTGCAGTTCATGGTTTGTGAGGAAGTCCTGCAGCAGTCCATTTCAACTACTAATAATTCTGCTTCGCCAGGCTCATCACTGGCCAAGATATGTCGTTGGCGTCTTTTGACTATTTAAGTTCAACCTCTTTCGTTCAGTCAGAAGCGGTCCGCTATCATAATGACAAGATCACCAAAAATAGTCACTGATCTCCAACTTACTTGAACCGCAGGCTTGCCGACTTATAGCTGCACCCTGAGAACCGATTTGCACTCTTACAGATTGTTTTCTAGACAAGTTCTAAACGAGAGTGTATGCTTTAATGACAGGTTCAGGGTTTTAGGGTTTAGGGTTTTGCATTTCACAGTGCGGATTTTGGTGTTCAATATGAATGGACTACCATGATATCTCAATCGGCTCGCCTTTATCTTTTTCATTTTCAACATTATTTCAATAGAAGTTTAAGGGCTTATTGCTGCATCGGAGCCTCTAGACGAGATGGAGAAGGAGCTCACCGAATTTACCGGTGCAGTCGAGACAAATGCCCGTAATTTTGGTACATGCCTGATTTAGTTTTCTTCTCTTTCTACGAATCGATAACAAGTCGGTGGAAATTTGGCATCACTGCACTTTGGTCGTATTAGGTGCGGTTTGTAAACATTGTGGCCTTAGAAGTTTTGTGTAATTGAAGCATTGAAATGTAGCATTGGTTGTTTGTTAAACAGTTTAACATTACGTGTGTCGGTACCAGATGTCTGGGATGTCAACGTTCCATTATACTCTTGACGATTTTCTGAAATGTGTGATCTGCTCATGAATTTCACACGCTACCACTGCATTGCCTTCATTTTAGGATGCACTGAACGGTTCTTCAAGTTCAGATGGCGGTTGTTTCCGTTCAGCTTGCTTTTTGTTTGGGACCAAAGGTGATCGGAATTTTCAATGCTTGTATATCATTGCGAATAACCCCGTTTGAATGCACTTTTGAGTTTTAGGATTCACTTTTATGTGGCAAAATTAATTGAAATGCTGGAACTCGGTAACATATCGTGCAGATGTGTGGATAAAGTTCACGGAAAGTATGTAGAACTTTGAGTTGGATGAAATTGTGATAGGAGTAAAAAATGTGATCAATTGACAAAGACTATGAAGATCTAATCTTTCAAATAGTTAGTTGGCAGCACAACTTTGCAGTGTAGCCTATTAACATGACAACTTATTCAATATAAGTGCTATTTATCGTTGTAATTGCAGGATGAAGATTGCAAAGTCTACTCTTATCCTCGATTACGTCCCTGGTAGGTGGTGACGAACACTATGCCAATTGCGCGTTCTGTGTCTAGTTAAGTTTACGATTTCACATTTGGTAATTCATTTTTGAAGCTAGTAATGTTTATCATGTACCGCATAACATTCTAGAGGTTGTTGGCTGTCCACCCTTTTCACTGCTGCTGCGTTGTGGTGGCAGCAGTTCTAATTACCTAGAATAGTTGCCTGAGTACTAACCCTTTCATTCTTGAACTCGTGAAGATGCAAGGGGATCTGTGTGAAGGAAAGGAGACGTCAGAGGATTTGAGCATCTTGGATATCCCGGTTCCTACTTAAATTAGCTGTTTGCAGCTCCTTTCAAGAATGTTATTGGCGGCTTCATACGAACTGGGGAAGCGATATTGAATACGTGTTTTCTCAATGCTGGAAGTTTCTTTGGGTCAACATGTGTTCGCAAAGGTGTCACTCTACTCATAGACACTGAACTACGCATACATGACAAGCCCGCCGGCGCTGATACAACTGGAGAGACTTATCTTACCCCCGCAGAAACCACGGCAATAAAATTTTTGGAAACACTACGGGAAGATTCACAGGACTGTGAAAAGAATGTGTTTGGATGGAGATGGAATCAAGACGTCAAACGGCAAGTCTACAACATATAAAAAATCCTCTACCCGTATTTCAGTGACAGATTAGAGGGTATAATTGGCAATACTAGGGGAAGCCTCTCTTCCCTTCTTCTGCTTCAACCATGTAAGTGATTCATCCGAATTGTTCCTCTTTGATGCACCAAGGTGTAGGATATCATCGCTCAACGAAAGCATTTTAGCAATATTGGATTGTGAATTTTGGGATTATAGAGCTTTGCAGAGATCACTCCGGGTACAGGACTTCGAGTGATCACTTTGGAGAGCTGACTTTGGATATGAATAGATGAATTGGCAGTAGTACTATGGTCAGCACAGGAGACGGGATCATGTCCTAACGTTTTTAGTATCCTCTACCTTAGTACGGACTTAGCCTCCTCCAAATGGTCAGGCATTTTCCCACCTCGGCACTCTTTTCAAATGGAAAGATCGAACTATGAGACAGGACGAGAGCACAAAAGGAATACTCATGTGGGCAATTTGGCACAAAGGCATAGCCATCAACGCATGGGAGAAGCATGTTTTTGATGAGTTTGATGGCTATCGACTGCTGCTTTCGTCTTAACGGTAGAAGATCAATCCTGCATCGTTTTTGGCATTGCCCACACGCTCAATGTGTGTGAGAGTGAGCAATATCAATCGTAGAACGAGGAGAGGTCAATTGACCTCATGGCAACCACTCATGTAGAAGCAAGTCATCTGGATGAGGACATTCAGGCATATTTTGCAGATTTCAAACAAATCCGGTTCTTACTTAAAGGGGTGTGCTTGTGGATCATTTGGATTCACCGGAATGATTGGATCTTTAAGATGCAGGCTCGGTTTGATTGCCAAACTATGGAAACGGCACCCCATTGAGTATGGCAAATTTTCTTGGACTGAAGTGGTACTAGAGACAATTGAAAATAGAAATTGGAGATGAGTAAGCAATTCTGCAAGCAATTCCATTGCTTGTGGTTTAGTAGGCGAGTATTTGGTTTAGGAAAAGGCATGCAAATTATTTAGAAGCATAGGCCGTCAGGTAGAGACCTGATTTTCACAACTTGTGGTGATGGATTAAAGTTGAACTATGTAAAACCAGTAATTTTGATTGGTTGGAGTTTTATTTTTACTTTAATACAAATTGAAGTAAAATAATCTTCTTAAGTAAAATTGTAAGCTTTGCGGAGAATTTTTGTAATTTTTGTGAATTCTCAAATTCAAGACTCAAAGAATCCTTAAAATGTCATACATGTGCATCTTTTATTTGTCTTCATAATGATTCAAAACCATTCTCTAACTTTAAACTTTATTACCTAATAACCACTGGTACCATGTGTAAAATTGAAGACTTTCCACAAGTGAATGACTTGTTAAGACACAAAGAACAAAAAGAGTCTTGTCAATGACTTTCAAGGCTTTCAAGGTTTGTGTAGGGACAAGGAATACACACATTCATTTGGTTAGAAGGTAAAAGTTGATGCCCATGGTGAAGGGCCCATTGTTTTAGAGTCATGGTCACATTAGTATTAACACACCTAAAAGATCTTTATATGTCACAATTGGAGGGTCAATGATTTTAGATACTTCTACTTTAATTGTGTAACTATGTAATTGGTATGTCTTCATTGCCTATCTATTAAAGCCAAACTTAGCTTTAGAATTGGTGTTGCATTTTCATTTTCTTAAACAATAGGCTAGATGCTTTTGTTTTAAAGAGGGGGGTGGGGGTGAGAATAAGACAATTAATCATATAATTATAGTCAAGATGAGGATAAAATTTCCTATTGTGATTCATATTAGCTCAATTTGCTACTAACATAACATTTTTCATAATTTATAAAGAAGCCTCATTTAATTTAAAGAAGAATCAAAGGTTTAAGGAAATAAAATTCTCCCAAAGCATGAGGTGGCCTACTTTTTTAACTCACAAAAAGAATAATAATTTTCTCTGGCCTTCCTATGCTAGTTACAGAGAATAAAAAAGTTGACAACTAGAACCTCCAATTTTTTCAACATACCAAGTTAATGTTGAAATCCCCCCCCCCCCCCCCCCGCCCTTCTATTCAAAAACCATTAGTTTTGCACTTTGTGGCCTATTCCTAATTCAACGTCTTTGATTCCAAATATGGATTCCAAATTTTTCAAATTAATTGATCATCTTGTACTCTTGTAGTAAGTAATTAATCCCTAAGCGCATTGAGTCTTGGTTCCAAAATTGATGATTTGAGAAAAATCATTACAAAGTGCTATTTGGAAGAATATTTTGGAATTCGTATTTAAATAAAAGTTGTAGAGTGTGAGTTTAAGATTCCATCCATACTATTAGATTTACCAATGCTATCACCAATATTTTTTTTATAAATTTTGAAGAAAAAAATTCAAAATACTTTCAAAATTTGATTAGAAGCAAAATATTATCATTTTTTGAGAACAATTTGTAGGAATGGATTTGGAATGAGGTTCTCTTAACATGGTGATTTTCAAAACTTTTGTGTTCTTCAAATCTATGACCTCATTTGTGCAAATCTAGTTTTGAACTAGAGTCAATGCAATTTTGGCTTGGTTATCCACATAACATACTTGCACATTTGTAATTTTAGAAAAATTATATGCTCTAGGAACACCAAATCCAACCATTAGATAAGACAACAACTCGATACAGTATCTCCACAAATAAAGATGACTTTCATCCAAGCAATAATGAAGACTGTTTCAATCTGTTCATCATCCCAAAAGTGAATGTTGGAGCACTTAGGGGTTAAGTTTAATGTTTTTCCCTAAGGTGAAAAAAGACCTGAGCTTTTTGATTCAGTGCGAGTCTATGTGACCAGTACAATACTGAAGTGTACTGTATTGTACTACACAGGGAGGCCATTCTCTCGTCCTGAATCCTTGTGTCTTCAGCAGCGTATTGGGAACCCCTGCAAACTATTATTTATCATTTATATGAATGATATAAATTGAACACTAACCCGATTGTGCTACAGGTGCAAATTTAACCCTGCGGTGTTCACATCTTCACATTCTTTGAGAGAACATTTTTTTGTGTGGAAGGGTTGCTAAACTTAGCCACAGTGGATATTACTCGTATCAGTGATTCAGTGCAAGAGAAGTTTGCATCACAGCGGCCAAGGGAGTTATTTTATTTATTTATTTTTGAACAAATGGGGAACCCATTGCATTAAAAAAAACAAGTCACAATACAAAACAGCCAAGCCAGAGGGGAGTTATTTGATACCATGCAAGTCACAATTGCATGATCATATCTGACAGACATTTGCAAATCCACCCCTTGCTTGCTTGCTTGCGAAAGCGCCATGCTTGCCACCACGCGGTCGAGGTCCGCCATTCCCGCATGCGCACGGAGCGCAAGGAGAGGATGCGATGATGCATTTATACTCAAGGAATGTGCTTCCCCTTCGTTAACTTACCTGGTTCCTGAAGTTCAATCGATCTGTACCGTTACTAACTTACCGTACTGTACAGTGCTATTGGTTCATCAGAGATCGGCTCGATCAAGAGCTGGGGACAGACGGAAGAAGTGGAGAACCTAATAAGGAAGGCGCTGATGATGCAGAAAGCGAGTACTCTCGCTTCTTCGCGGAATGTGTCGAAAGCCTGCCATGAATGGCCTTATCTTCCTGTAGATTTGCGCACTTCCTGCTAATTTGGGGGTACTGCCAGGTCGGAGGTTTTCCCTCATTAGTGGCGGGGTTCTTGAAAGGCAGCTACGATTGAACCTCAGGATGGTTCTTGTTGGTGTCATTCAGGTAGCTAGTTTGCGCTTGAATTGCGGACCAGCAGGGATCCAGTGGTTTTGTGTGTGAGGGTGTGATCTCTGCACTTGTTTTGAGTACGAATTTCGAGTTTTGGGTGTGGGATTCTCGCTCTTGAGCCGTTCGAAGTTTTTAGGAACACATTTTCTAGTTTTGAGAGTTCTAGTTTTGAGGGTTTTGAGTTTTGAGAGTTGCGGGTGAAGTAGTGGGTACTGCAATGGAGGAGACGAAGATGAAGGAAGAGATGGAGTCCAAGATAGAGGAAGAGCCCGGGATGGACAGGACCCCGAGCACGAAGAAGAAGGTCTCGAAGTGGGGGAAGCTCTCGAACGTGACGAACGCATGGAAGAATTTCAAGGAAGGTTACTACGCCCTTCGCATCAAGCACTTCGAGAATCTGATCTCAGTCGGCCTTCCAGGCGAGGTCAACCTGATCATGTTCGACGAGATTCCGGAGCGCCCTCGCCAGCAACCTCGCTTCAAGGGCGTCCGCCAGCTTGAAAAAACCAAGCGCTGGGTGTCAGAGATTCGTCCCACCATGGGCTTGTACACCCAGCAGAGGAAGAAGAAGATCTGGCTGGGCAGCTTCGGCACACCCGAGGAGGCTGCCCGGGCGTTCGACGTGGGCGTCTACATGTGGAAAGACGACCAGAGCTTGGAGAATTTCAATTTCACCGACTCCCCCGAGTTTCTGCGCGTGCTGGAGCCCAACAGAGACACCTTGGATGAGAAAACGAGGTGCACGAGAACCAAGGCGCTCGCGCAGAGGGCCGCGGACAGAGCCGCGGCCGCGAGAGACTTCGGGGAGATGACGGGCTCGCGGCGTCGCGATATGCGTGGCGAGGAACGGAGCGCGTAAACCCTTTGTATTTTCTCCACAATTTCACACGTTCCCATGCTGTCTATGTACAGCATTTGTACAGAAGAAGAGATAGCAGCTGTTGCAACTATGTCCCCTTGAAGAGAACGTGCTTTTGGGGCGCATTCCTGCAATGAATTTGGCTTCAGGCAAGTAGGTGCGCATTGGTAGGTCAGTGCTTGGACAAATTGCGTTCTTTGGTAGTCGTTAGAAGGTTGGTCATTAGTTGCATTCCTAGCGTATTAATCATTTTTTGCAGATTGTATGGAATAGAGGCAGAAGGAGACCATTGATTGTATTGTCACAGACGTTCTGGATTGTCATTGGGAGAACCCATCTGATGAACCGTTTGTGCAGGTTACGCAGAGTCGTGTTAGGATTAGGATCTCGTCACTGCAGCTACAAATTGTAGTCAACAAAAAAGTTCCTGGTTGGTTTGCACTGGTTTTGAGGAAAGAAATGCGAATGCCTTGTGTTTCGATCACAGTGTGTGCCACAACGATGTCTTTCGTCATGGTAGTTTCCAGCAGCATGAAGAATGTTCCATGCGTAGGGTCTCTCAAGATTGCAAATGCCTAGGGTAGCGAGTGCAAGCGACGAGTGCTGCTCAGGGGACACCAACCCTCGTACACTTAGGGTACATTCTCTTTTTAGGGCAGACACTGGTGTTTGAGCAGCACTTCGAATCAGAAGCAGTTACTGCTTGGCGGCCAAAATGATGCATAGCATTGAAAGTGCTGTTCATGCGTACGGAAAGTTTTCTTCCTTTCTTTTTTTCCCGCAAATGAAGAATGTCATTGCAAGATTCAAGCACAAAGCCAAGCCTCACACGAGTAGCGAACGCCCCCATAGAAGCCGACCCACTCAGGAACCCCAGACAGGACCAGGGACTGACATCATGACACACAAAACTTCCAACGGAACATGAAGCACATTGGGCGATTTGAGCACCCACTTGAACCTTTTTTATCAGCCCTAGTGCAAATAATCCTGTTTCTAGTCCACTTAGAGTCACATGCGTGCCAAAGTTTCATTTCAAGCTCGAACCTCACATTGTACAGTACATCATAATTTTGTCAAAAGTTACGGGTCGACGGCTGCTCTTTTAAAGCAACAGCACTACAGCAGTAAGCTCTGTGATCATGTGCACGATCGGCATGATGTTACACCCTATCCTCTTCGGCTGCTTGGGACCCTGGTCCCTGGGTCCTGGGTTCCCAAAATCCTGAGCATCTGACAAGTGTGCGACAGCCAAGGATACTGTACTAAGTGTAGCACCTACGCGTCCCGGATATTCCAAAGTGTCATTTTAATGTCGAAGACTCGAAGTCATAAATCGGTATGTGGACATAAGCTTCACTGTAGTGAGAGCGAAATTGAAACGTCGAACTTTTGAAGTGTGTTTCCAGGCCTAATTTTCTCGTGGCTGAGAGTGTTGGCGAATCTGGTGCTGAGACTTCATTCCACAATTATAACATTGTTGTGAGTAAGGCTACCTTCAGTTGCTCGACCACTCACTCAGGATGCACTTGGATTTTTAGGGTCATGTCGGTATGGTTACCACAACCATGAGTATGTCCCCTTTGTAATTGTCACGATAGTAATAGCTAAGCCCTCCTTAATCTCCTTTCATATCTTTTTTTCAATCTTTAAAATATGGCAAATCATCCATAGCATTGATATTTAACATCATGTGTTCTATCCAATTATATATATATATATATATATATATATATGTGAAAAATAGCAATCTATTGGCAAACAAATTTTAAATTGAAAATGAACAGCAAAGTATGTCAAGGTAAGAGTAAAGCATTGACAAACAAACAAATTTTAAAATTTTAAAATTTTAAAAGCATAGTAAAAATATTGTCTTGTTGTCACAATAGCCAAAGTGTTCTATACCCCAACTACTACAGCTTGAAGGCCCAATGACTCTCGACAACCAATTGTCTAATTTCTAATGAGATTAAAACTTGGAAATTCAATATATTTTGCTCTATTGGTTAGAATACCATAAACTCTCTTTGATGCACACATCTTCCTTGAGGGCTTTCCAACAACACCAAGTGTGTCCCTAATAGTTCGATGGTCACTAAGATCTTGAAGTCATCACATCAAACAACCAACCAATTGTCTATCTCAAAATTTTCAATAGTATTACTAAAAAGTGACGATTTTGATGGATTCATTAATCATACTATAAAAATTACAATGTAAATGAGAATGGTTTCTTACACATTAGATGAAATCCACCTATTGTAAAGGGCCGCAAGTTCCCGTGAGGTTAAGAAGATCTAGGAAGGTGAGTAGTACAAGCTGAAAGGCTCCCATATTGTTCGGAAGGCAAGGGCTTTTTCTTGACCCCTATCTATTGTTGTAGAAGTTGTTTCTTTGGATGGTTATATTTCCTAGATATCAAAAGTTCCCCCAAGTTCTGGGACTCAACCACAACAGTTTGGCCACATCAAATTATAATAAAAAATTATTTTTTCATATTTTTTTTAAAAAAATTTTAATTTTTTAATTTTTTAATATATTTTTAAATTCTGACCTAAACTGGTTGGTCAACCAACTTGAAACGGCCCTAGATTGTAAGAACAATCCATGTGGTGGGTTGATAAAAATAATTATTGAAACGAAGCAAAAGTGTACATGGACTTTTCAAAACTCCCTCTAAGTGAATTGCTTGGCGAGGGTGAAGAGTTGCATCAAACTCCTCTAGTCCAATAAACTTCAATTTCGTTAAATTGGCAGAAAATCACTGCATTGGCACTTTGAAAAGTGAGCACCCTAAAATGTAAATCTGCATTCGTTTTAGATTATAGAGATTTTACAAGCAGTTGAATGTCTGTCACAGTTTTGACGCTCTGAATTTTGTCAAAACTTATACAGCAAAATTAACTTAGACATTGATAATTCCTGCCATGTCGACCGAAGTGAGGCTTGACATCAAATGAATCCACGAATTCAAAGCAGGTCTGTGATTTGGTTGAAGACCACCGCGGCTTGTCCACAAGTGCGAAACCACATCACAGTTGCTTCACCAATTTGATTCTGCATAAGATGGGCATCCCCCCAAACTGCCACTTTGTTTTGCTACTCACTGTGCATTGTTCCTGTTATTGGACTAGCTCAATTTTCATATTTGCTTGTTGGCAAGTGAAACGGGGTTCAACACCATTAAAGAATGTGACAATTGGATACCAAATGCAAAAGTTATGTAGGATCAGAAAAATTTGGTAAAGGTTCTAAAATTGTTACTTTCACACACTTAGGTACATGCCACATTTAACTACTTATGGACTTTTGAAAGTCCAAAATTAATAATGGTCATTGGGAGAAAAAAAATGATCATCAAGGAATAATCCAAAACATTGAGAGATCTATGCAAAACATTGGGAGATCAATACAAAGCATCTCGAGATTTATACAAACATCGGGAGATCAATACAAACATCGGGGGATTCCACAATGATATTATATGGAGATCTGTGGATGTTTAGTCTAAAATCCACTAAATATTCCAAAAGTAGTTAAATGTGGCATGTACATATTGATTTTGGAATTGTATCTAGAGTGGTGATGGTAGTTTTAGGTCAATGGTGCATTTGGGGGTTCCCACTTGAGTTGGATGGAACCTTAACTTGCTCTGTGTAGTGCACCTGCATTTTTGAAATTATTCTTCCAACAATGGAAGTTTTCATTCACTTAAGGAAGTGGAATTTGTTTTTCAAATAGTAAAAACTAACCTTTGAATGAATTCATGCTTTGTGATTCGAGACTCGTTGTCATTGTTATGCTTCGACTATTAAACCCTTGAAGGATGTTCCAAGTCTAAAGGGCATTTTGAAAATCAAATTCACATAGTTTTTTTATTTCAAATGTTTAGAGCTTAACCCCTAAATGTCCAGATTCATCTCCAGAAATGACAATTTGAGAAAAATCATTATAAAGTGTTATTTGGAAGCATATTTTGGAATTGAAATGCATATAAAAATTGTAGATTTTGATTTGTAGATTCCATCTATATGGTTAAATTCCCCAATGCTATCACTAATCTTTTTTTATAAATTTTGAAAGAGAAATTCCAAAATTACTTCAAAATTCGATTGCAAGTAAAATATTATCAATTTTTGAGTAAAATTTGTTGGAATGGATTTGAAATGAGGTTCTCTTTACATGGTGATTTTTTGAAATTTTTGTGTTCTTCATATCTAGGACCTCATTTTGGCTAATCCAGTTTTGAACTAAAGTCAATGCATTTGACCACTTGACATACTTTCACATTTGTAATTTTAGAAAAATATGAAATCTAGTAACACCAAATCCAACCCTTAGATAGGAAAACAACTTGATAATGTATTAAAATAACTTTCATCCAAGTAGTTAGGAGAATAAAACTAGAATTTCAATATGTTCATCATCCAAAAAATGGACGTCGACGCATTTAGGGGTTAACTCATAAAATCTAGATCCAATAATATATTTTTCTTTTTATTCTATTTTTTTAAATTGAATTTTTTGTAATACATTAAAGGTAGCATCTTGAAATTATGAAAAGATGTAAATAATGTTAAATGAAAAAATATCAAAATTTTGAATTGTGTATTTTAACATGGAAAACTAATGAAGTTTGACCAAGTTCAAAATCAAAATGTCCATTAACCCCTAAAGATCCACACATCCCCAAAGTATATGTGCATTGGTCAACTTTGATTGTAACTTTCAAATTATTCATTTTTGGTAAATTCTTTAAGTTGAGAATATGAAGTTTGACAAATTTAGGCTCTATCGCATTTCAAAATTTTAAAAAAATTAAACAATTGATATAGTGTATTTTTTATTTGAATTTTTTAAAATTCTAATTGAAATAATAAAATTTGGTTTTTCTTTCTAGACTTAATTTATGGTAAAGATCCCAAAGTATTCTAATATATATTCTAATTGAAATAATTTTATTGCAACTTTTTACTTTTAAAAATCATAGTTGTTTTATTTTTCCATCAAATTCTATGAAAAGGCCAACATCAAGAGAAAACAAAAATTTTGTAAGTAAAAAATATCAAGGTTTTATATATCAATTATATAATAGGATAAATTTTTCATGATAGTCAAATTTGACTTGAAGGTCATTGCTAGCATTGTTTGGGTGTGAAAATAAAATAATTAATTGAAATTTTTTCATAGTCATTGACAAATTTATATTGTCATATAATAAAAAAAAGTACAATTGATATTTTAACACAATTTAAAAGGCAAAATTTAGCTAAGATATAGTTGATTATTTCACATTGGATCTAATTCTTTAGGAGTTAAAGGTTAAAATGTGAGAAAAGATGAAGATTAAACAACACCTACAACTTTTGTTTCTTCTTGTTATTCATCACATTTGAAAGTTTGTAGCCCTCAACATTAAAATTTTGCCTACTACCCCTAAAAGACCAACTTTATCTCAACAAAGTAAAACATGATGTAGTGCATGTACTTAGAATCACATGTTCTTCATTACACATCTATACCACAACAATTATTTCACATATAAAGTTTTACTGATGAAATTTTTATTCAAACTCTAAATCAAATGCTTGTAAAGTATTCAATTCAAGGCAATCCAATTGATAGGTTATTAGAGATGCTAGCTAAATCTAAATTATTTTTTCACCTTGAACTCTTTGAAATGAGTGTAATTGTTAAATTCAATAAAGAACAAAAATTTTCATATAGAAATCAAATAAAAAATAATAATTGCATCCTAGAAAATTCAAATTTTCAATCAAATCAAAAGTTAAAAGGTGCCACAAGAGACATCATGGAGGTTGAAAATGAGAATGTTGCTTTAAATTTGAGTTTTGATGTAAACCTCTTAAATATAATAGAACTTGATGAATTCCGTCCTTATTTACACCTCTAAAAATTAGAATCTTTTATAATATATTGTTGTAAAGTTGTATAATATAATACACAAAGGTTGAAAAAGTAATGGAATTGGCATGGTTGAACATACAACCTACTAACTAAGATCAAACTTAATCGTTTGTTCTGAAATCCAAATTTTATAGTCATTTAATGAGGCCTTTTAGCTTAGTGTCAATCCTAGAGATGTAAAAAATTTTCTTTGTTGGGGATAATAAAATCCATTGTGTAGCCATTTGGGGATTAAGAAAAATGAATCTACAAATTTGCACTTTTTTCATTCAAATTTGATGATTTCATCTATATATTAATCATGTTCATCCATCATTTGGCAGCAAAAAAATCACTTTTTAGACCCAAATATGAATTTTGAAAAAAAATCACTCTAAAGTTTTGCCTTTAGCATATTAGTATGTATGCTTCAAATCCTTTTGCAACAAAATTGATCAATTCCTTTAGGTTTCTATGAAAATTTTTAGTTTCAAATTTGGTGTACTATTGACTTATCTATTGTGGCCATAGCTTTCAAATATACTAAAGTAGTTACACCCATTATCGACTCCCTTCTTAATTGTATATTGGGTGATTACAAGAAAAACCTAAAGTTTTTATTGCATTTTGATGTTGTACAAGGAATGCTATGAACTTTAAAATATAATTGATTTTACATTGAAAACCTAAAAATTAGAATAAGATTAAAACTAATATATTTCTGAAAATTCAGACCTAAGAAAAATATTCTCTAAAAGTTATGCACAAAATAGAGAAACTCAATTTTTTTTAAATACATATTTCTATATCTATTTATTTTAATTCAATATAGATATATTGAACATTTTTTAAAACTCAAAGGGGCTTTTCATCAACCAATTACATCTTGAGAAAAAAAGACTCTATGATCCTCATGCTAATACAAAGAAAGCATACTTTATGTATGCTTTCTTTGTATAAGATGCAAGATGCAAGATGGAAATATTCTATTTGGGTGATTGCAAGAAACACTTGTCCTATTTTTTGTCCCCTTGCCCTTCGATGGATGTTTTTTTGCTCATAAATTTTGTATCATTTGTCCGATTGGCATGAAATTTAGAATGAAGGTACATGTGGTTGTTGTACACATTGAGTAGTTTTTTCAAATTGGTTTACTATTTTTAAATTGCCTTCGATTGGATGTCTACCTAGGCTATTTTGCAAGATTTTTATCCTATTTTTGACCCAAAAATGTGAATTTGAAGTCACAAATTGGACATGTTCGAGGTCTACCAACATTACAAGGACTGACAATGAGTTTTTATGAAAATAGAAACATGTTGGTTGCACACATGGGGGCAAAGTGACCTTCCTTTGCATGAAGACTACAAAGAAGGAAAAAACTTCCTACTTACATGAATTTTTGGGTGCAATGTGGGCATGAACTTCTCTAGCAAAATGAATTTTGGTGAATTTTTTTTGAATTTTTTTTGATTTACTAAAAATGAAAAAGTCCACAAACCGTTATTCTACAATTTTCTACTCCCAATGGCTTCTACAATACCCTACAATAGTCTATAGTATTGTATAGATCAAAATCGACAATTTAGATCTACACGCATGCTATTGACCCTAGGGAGATCACTCTCAAGTTTTTAGAAAGCTATGTGAGTTAAAAGATAGGGTCCATTCAATTCAAAGGAGGAAAATTTTATATAATATGTAGGGCTACTATAAGGTCCATGAAATTCCATATACTCTAATATATATAAATTAGGCTACATAAAAACATCATGTAGTAGGAATTTTTATTAATAAGTTAGCTTTAACACATAGAAGCAATGCAAATTTTTTTAGTACTATGAGTATAGATAAGGATAAATAATTTCATGTAAATGATAAAATGGACACAATCAAGAAAATCTACAAGGATTGGTGGTTGACTAAAATTGTGCCATGGTAATAATAGCATATACATCAAAAACATTAAGTATAATTGTAAGAATTTAACTACAAATGGCACAAATTATCACATTGCACAAATAGTGAGGTTTACCTTAGTGGATTCAATGACTTGAAATTTGTACAATACAAGGATATAATTTATAGCCCATATATTTAACCTTAGTCTTTGAGGACCTATGTGCTAAATACACAAATATAGAATGGGATGTTCACAAGATAGTTTCAAACTTTTAGTGGGGATTTTGAAATGTTCAATGGTAAAACCACCACTTTGTTAATGGCACTTGAATTGAATTGATCATTGTTGGTTTCATGGTGTATATGCATGTAGTAGAGGGAAGGAAAAATTTGTAAAGAAGGATAGCAATGGGAAAAATTTGGACACTTAAATATTGTATGTAAGATAGCCTCAGTGAAAAAATTGCATGAATGAATTTACTAAAAAAACATAGGATATTGGAAATACACCCTTATAGATTTTTATGTAAAAATATGGTCATCTTAAAAGCAATAATGAAGGTAGCCCTACATCAAATACCCTCTTAATTCAGGTGTATACCTCAAATTATAAGGGGTGATCTCCCCAAGCTATTGATATACATTTTTCATAGTTTTTCATAGTATTGTCAATCCTATGGCCAAAAACTGTGTTTTTGAGCCAAAAATGTAAAGTGTTTTTTGCAATCACCCATTTTTGGAAACCATTTTGTCTATTGATATAAACCAAATAGATGGCTTCCTATCTCCATTTTTAGATTCAAATTTTGTTTCTTGGATCCTAAATAGTACTAGAAACTACCAAAATGATAAACGTGACAATCAATTGGCGGTTGTTTCAAAATATGAAATCATTTTCATAATTATAAAAAATCTTTCTAGGTTTTGTATAGAGTCTTGTTTACCTTGTTTATGAATCTTGGATCTTTTTGAGGTATAACACAAAAGTCCTAGCCAAAAAACATATTGACTTGCAATGTATAATAAGAAAATAATACTCTATATGTCACGACCCTCATCACAAGGCGTGCCCGTGCCACCTTGGTGAGCAAGGGGGACATTGGGGGTGACTCCCTAAGCCTTGTAAGAGATGAGGTGAGGGGGACTAGGAGTCCCGAGCGATCAAAGCGATGTAGCGCTCTGATTCGGACGAATTTGGGGGCATGTGATACATGCTTGAAAAGGTATTGAGAAGACGCTTCTAGCTGTCCAAAGAACGCGTGATTTGAACTTGCGAGTCAAAAGTTATGGGCGTTCAAAGTTGGGGGTGTCCCGGTCGTACCGAGAGTGCCCTGGTCGCTCTGGGAGTGTCCCGAATCTTTGGAGGGCAATAACTTTGCGAGTACTTGTCCGAATGGAGTAAGTGAGAAAATGAGGTCGCATGTGCAATTTGGATCCTGGACCGCAAAGTTATGCCGGGTGGAAGTTCGGGAGTCCCAAACTAGCGCGAATCGGGAGAAACGGTGGTCTTCCAAAACCAAAGGGTGTTTGGGAGTTCCCCTTGACATACAAGGGGGGGGTCTGCCGAATCCCACAGAGAGTACTATAGGAGGGGTTGGTCTCCCTCCTCCCTCCTTCTTGGAGCCTTGGTGAGTCCCGGTGATTCATGGTTGGTGGTGTGGGGTCACCACCATTCCAAGGCACCATGGGACACTTGGGTGTGGCCCGTGGCACCAGTTGGGTGGAGTCCCACTCCTTGTTAGGCTATGTGAGGTGTCCCGAATGGTGAGTCCCGATTAGGGATGAAGTGGAAAGTGACAAATACACAAGGAGCCTAATATGGAGTTGGGGTTACATTTAAGGGCGGTTAGGACCATGGTGAGTAGTGCCACCATGGGTCCTTGCACAATCAAATGGACGTTCCGCCCCATGTTACCAAGTAACATGTCCCGGTGTCATGATGGGTGTGCATGTGCTAGTAGTCCCGGTGACTGGGACTTAGCACAAAGAGTTGGAATTGGGAACTAACATTGGATGTGCGTGGCATGTGCAGTGTTAGGAGAGAGTGACCTTTGGTGCCACTAAAGTATTAAGT